>SZYD01002694.1:0-91044 GCA_009363875.1 Mikania micrantha
TTTCCAGTCGACCGACCTAATAGTGTGTAGCTTCTTCTAAACCATGATGTTTCTTGTGATTGATACAACACTCACTTGAAATTTTATAGCTTTTAAAAATTACAAAGTAAATAAGTGTGTGTGTATAGATACACACATAGAGTAACATTTGTAAGTACTAACTCACTTTAAAAGCAATAATCCACCAAAGTCAATCAAAATCTTTTAGCC
Source organism: Mikania micrantha (assembly GCA_009363875.1). Lineage (NCBI taxonomy): Eukaryota > Viridiplantae > Streptophyta > Magnoliopsida > Asterales > Asteraceae > Mikania > Mikania micrantha. The sequence goes on from SZYD01002694.1 coordinate 211, forward strand.
TCATTGCTACATGTATACACACTTTTTTTATGTGTATATAAAAATTTACTATCGTTGAAGATTTAAAATTAGTGTAAGTTTGTGTTACATTACATGTGTCGTTACAATGTAATACAAACTTACATAGGTTTTTAAACAATAGATAATTTATAGTACACATAAAAGAAGAAAGTATTGTACATATGTAACCCAAGATGATCATTGTTAAATGTATACAACACTTTCTTCTTTTATGTGTATATGAAAATTTAATATCATTTATGATTTAAATCAATGTAAGTTTGTGTTATATTACATGAAAACAAATTCTTTTGTTTTTTGTTTTTTTGTCTGCAAGGTGTTAGTTTATGTTTTTTTAATAACAAATGCCGGTCACCGGGATCACCCTGGCAAATAGATCACATTTTCCGAAAATAACAGAGCGTGATGACCTGACCTATCTGTCTAGAAGGAAACTACAACTAGGAAACTCGTGGCTCAACCCAGGGCAATATTTACTTTAGATGAGACTCGAACCCAAGACCTTTCATAAGAGAAGTCAAGTTGTTTAGTTTATGTAACACTAACTTTACTATACATTACACAATACATACAATGATTTTTTTGGTAAAATGTGTATAATTACATAGATATCTTAATATATAAAAACAAAAATATGCAAATTATGTGATTGATTGTGAAGAAGTTTCAAAAAAAAATTCTCAAAAGTGTGAGTTTTCTTAGGAAGAATATAATACGCTTGATATGTTTTGGTAAATATTCTTTATGACTGTTTAACAAAACAAGCAGACATTCTTAAGTTTTTTATTTACTACGTTTGTTGCATGGCAAAGACACGAAAGACCATAAATTAGACTAAATAATACTAAACTCATGTTTGAGTAGGTTAATTATTCTCGTATTTATTTATTCATAATTTTACAACGTACCAACAATATGTAAATGGAAAGATATGTTTTTGTGGAAAAAAGGACACGAGGTGTTCATATGAGTTGAAGTTTTCGTTCCCAATTGTGGGTGTTAATTGTTGCTACAACCATGTTTGGGTCAATCTTAATGTTGGATTGAACAATGCCTAACTATTCTGGTCGTGAATTTGAGCTATAATAACAAAGATCTACATTAGAGGGTCCAATGAGTTAATACTAAGGGCATTTGGACTCTCAGTTTAGTATTTTTTAATAATGATAATCAACTGTATAAGATGTGATTATCAGAGCAAATAATTATAAGGAACAACATATGACAAATTATAAAAGATTGCTAAAAAGTAGGTGTAGTTGCCACTAAGGAAGGACAAATACAAAGAAGTGTTGTCCTAGTCATATCAAGAACAAAGACCATGCCTAAGGTTACGCGAGGAATCCGTGATTGTATTCCCGAGCAACACAGATAAATAAGATTATTTTCGGAGGGGGAGAGAGAGGGAGAGGAGATAACATGTTAGGTGTGGTTTTTCATTTGCAAATGTGTTGTTCTAAGTTGGGATGCATGATGATGTATTTGTAGAGTTTAATGGTGGTGCTTGAAGATCTTGGAAAACCTTTTGTATTCTATTTGAGAAGGATGAGACAATCATGAGTAGCTTATCTTTCTTTAGGGATGAAAACATTTTCCTTCTTATATAACAAGTTGACCTATTTTTCTAAGAGGCTAGGGGCTTCCTAGAATTCTTAATGTGCATATTGTTCTTTATGAACTATTATTTCTCTCATTAACCTCTTTGGCTTTAGGCGTATGGTCTAGTAACATCATCCTTGAATTAAGAAAAAGTAAATGAGACAAAGTCATGTCTAAGTTGCTTAAGATAACGTGAACAAAAGATAGACATGCAAGTTAAGATTGACTAGACAGGTATTGCTGAGCTTGACAAGGTGAACTTTTTTTTAGGTTAAACGAATCATTTTGTTATAACAGCGGCCTTGTTAAGTGAATGAGCTAAACCTTTCAAGGTAGGACTAAAATAATTTTTTTCATGTAAAGAACGATTATCTTTTGAGTCAATGAAATAAACTTATTTACGCCATCATACAACTACCATGAAGCATGAAGTATATCTCCCCACAAAAAGTATCATATATTATTGAACCATTACTTATTACAGAAACTCGAAAATGAAATATATATATATATATATATATATTATATTATAGTAACAACCAATATATATAACCTAAATCATGACAAATATCGAAGGGCCATCTTACTTTTGGCTCGGGGATGAAAGCTTCAGTCTTGTGGAGTTCCTACCAAAAATGTAAGGAGTGGTTTTGTCTACGAGTATTGATTGCACTTTATCTTTTGTACCTTATTTTAATGGACAAGCATTAATTGTGACCCCATGAGGGTACCTCAACAGCTATTATTTGAACGCATGTAATCAATATTTTGACCTATCCCTATATGCACTTATTTAAAATTAGCAACTAATGTCTATCAAATATAACATGGGTTTTGATTCTAAATATAATTCATAATATTTTCCAAAACCAACATTACATCCACGCTTATCTTATACAAAGGTTAACAAGGTCTCAAAGTCATGTACACACATATGTATAGGGAGATACTTTAAAAAAAACAATATTTTTTATAGTTCATAAAAATATAAGTTCTGTAGATTAAATTAATTAATGATTAAAATCTTGTGTTCCCCATATTTTAATAAAACTTAAAGCTGAAAGGGCAAAAGTGAAATAATATAAATTATCAATCAATTTCGTTTTTTGTTTTCTGTTATATTTGTTACTAAAAGAAAAAATAAAAAAAATATATTTAACTCTTGTTATTACATATATGTAACTCATTGATTACATATACGTAACTAGCTTCTTCATATACATATTTTTTTGATTATATCATTTCTAAGTTAATAATAAAAATTATGATTTTTTTTTCAAATTTGATTGTTTAGTAAAAGATTTCTTAATTTTCTTCAAAGTACCTCTATATATGTATATATTTATTTATTGTGGTTAAACTAGAGTGATTCTATCCCATCAATGTTATCCAAGTGCTTACATATTAATATGTTTTTGTATAATACTTTTTTGTGTTCTAATTTAAGGTTCGAATACCGATGTAGACAATGAGATAATATAAAAATAATATTAAAAGTACATTGAATCACTATTCAATACCTTATGGTTATAACAAAAGAAATTACAAAGCTATGGATCCATTTTTTGTATTTTTAAAAGTACAATTAATTAATTATCATAGTACACCAATAGCAAAATATTTTTAACATTATACAGGCTTTAAATTTGGAAGAAATTTGTTGAAACAATTTATGATAAATTAATTTTGGATAATAAAAATTAATAAATTAAAAAATAAAATAAAATAAATAAAGCTATGGAAAAGGGACATTGTGATTTCGAAGGAATTGATGGTGGTTTTCCAGTGTTTGACCGGAAAACATAAACAAACACAAATTGGTACTGTTCAGCATGTAAGCAGTGTCATAGTCAAAACCCTCAAAACATGCATTTGCTCATGTGAGTTAGAAGTTGTCATACATTTGTACGGTTCCTTGCCTTATCAGAAGGATCTAAATGTATATGTCTGTCTTTATCATTGAATGTTTCTTGTATATATGCCTAGTAAAAGTGGTAGATGCATCTGTCTTTGTGATATAATTCTCTTGCATTCATCATTCTTGATTGCATATGCACATATATATGTCCATCATATTTTTGTAAATCAAATTGATTAAATAAATATATATATTGATAGTTTTAGTGACAATAAAGTTAATAAAAGTTTTTATTTTTTTTTATAATTTTTTTTTTAATTTTTTATAAGGCTAACAGTAAACAAACTAGAGAAAAAGAAACTAGTTTTTGAAACCTTAAAATTTTATTTTTCAAATCAAGAGTTCAACTTGACTAAGTACTATCAAAACAAATTAATGTGTTGTTTAATCAAGTAAAGTAACAATAGTGCAAAGCCAGGGCTGGTTTCTCATACATATGATTTTGTCACTTTTGTCATTTTAGTCTAAAAGTTTAAATTTTATTAAACTAAATGTCAATAATAGAGAAAACATAAATACGAAAATAATGGAATTTAAACTTTGCATTTGAAGTAACAAAAGTAAACAAACAATATGGACGGAAATACAAATTTAATCAAAAATTTCACAACAACCTGAGTTTAAATTTCATTTCGAACATAAATATATGGTATAGATTTATGAGTGGTATAAATTGTCAGTTAAAAATAACTAATAAAAAATTAATTCAGAGGTCTCAGTTTGCTAACTACCGCAGATTACCTATTAAAAAATTGTTACTTGTGAAAAGTTAATCACATCAAAAGGTCTCACGTGTGCAAGTAATTATGTGTTGTACAACAATTGTTCACAAAATAAAAAAAAAAACATTTTTAAATCCAAATTATAATACAAAAAGTAATATAAAGGAATAAATTATAGTCTTTTTACAACTCTAATAAAACAAATGCAAGAACACAAGAAAATATAGGCTGAGGATGCATATTTAAACATAGTCTTTTAAATAAATTTTGAATCTTTCAAGAAAACATATATACTTGATTATTAAAATGTTGGCTAAAATGAAAACGTGTCTTATTTTACGTGTTACATGGATGGCCGGTATCGCATAAAAGTGGCAACTGTTGGGTAGTTTTTTTAAACAACATTTGATCTCAACGTATAAACTACTTGTTTTCTTTCAGTACACGTCATCAAGGTTTAGTTACCATGACCTCCGCTGATACTACCACCACCCCAGGAGGACACCGCACCGGAAAACTCCTGACCATTCATTTGGAAAGCCAAGGGATATCGCTATACAGAACCCCTTTGGGTAGTACTGGTACTTACTAGACTAGACGAATTTGTGTTGCTTCAGACGCAACGAAACCGTGTGGCTCTTCTGGTTGTGCTTCAATAGGAGTCATGTGCTGCATCTGGTCACCATTCTGTGTCGCACATGTGCCACGTCGAACTTGTCGCGCTTTATTTTTGTGCTCCGGACATTCATAACTAGCCGCGTACAACAGAAGCCGTGTGCCGCATCCCTATGGCCTATGTTGGATGATGCTGTCGCAGTTCATTTTCGTTTTGTGGGAACTGTAAGCTTTAATCGTTTAACCCAAGTTTGAACAGTTAACGGGTCAAATTTGTATATTTTAGGGGTGAATCGTATCACAGGAACCCATCGCACTTCGACTCGTTAGTAGGAAAAAATTTTTTTTTGAAGAGTTGAATAATAGGGTGAACCAATTAATATTTTAGGGGTAAATCTTGAGATGAACCCATTAATATTTTTAATAGTGAATTCTTAATGTAATTTTCATATCAATTTATCAACTTGATTGAGACATGTGATCTTTGTTAGAAAAATCTCGATAATCAATGATTAGATTTCTATATGATCGTGTTAAAATTATTTTCCGGTCATATAAACCTAGCAAGAAAAATGATAATTATTAGTGCTTAAACCCTCAGATCAAGTTAATTTTGGTCATACAAACTTAGCATATTTCGTTTAGGTTTCCGGCCGTTGTCCCGAACCCTACAACGAGCGTTGCCCCCTTGACTCATGCCTACTGAATGGCCAACAGGACCGCCACCTTGGATCCTGCAAGGCATGTGACCCCCTTGACTTCAGCTTGGTCTGTAGCTCAGAAATGTTAAACGAAAATGCACCATGTACCTTCGAACTCTTTAATGACGACGTTTTTTTACTTTTAATTATTGACTTAATATATCGCATTGTTATTACGTGAAGAACATTAGAAGACCAAAATTGTCAAACCGACCCGAAAATTTTTATGCTCTGTTCTATTTAATTAAAACGTCGTAAAACGGTGAACCCACTGAAAAAAAATTCCTGGATCCACCACTGTATGTTTTTGTGTCTATTTTGTTATATGTAATATGTTTAGGGGTATTATATGACAAGAAACAATACTTGTTAGAAATAGTTAAGGTTAAACAAACCCAACTATGGTTGTTTGTAAATGTGTTTGAACATGCAAGAATTATACAAATATTTTATTGTTCTTATTGTTTCATGGTTTGATTTCTTGATTATGGTTGCAAATGATTTCCTGCAAGTTTCCTGTGGTTTACATTTGGTATCAAAGCCGAAGACTCGAATCGATCAGGGATAAAATCACTAAATCCAGAAATTAAGAAATCAAATTGTTTTGGAAGTATTGTTTTGGTACTTTGGTGATCAGATTAACAACAATACAAGCGATTAAACTGAGATTAAACGATCGCTCCCCATCACTGTGGGTGACTACGATTCTAGATTTGAGATTCAATCAAGATAAATGGTTGATACTTGTTGATTGTATCGACGTTCAAAAGAAACGAACCACTGTGGGCTCAAGTTTAACCATTTTTTGATCAAAATTAGAATCGATTAAGGGTATTGTCGATTAAGGGTGGTTGTATCGTTTTGTGGAATTCCGTTCAAACCATTGTTGCAAAATTTAAACATAGGGTTTCTATTTTGAGCCAATTTGGTAAAAATCAGAATATATATTGGTTTTGTATCAATATCAAGGCTGATTGCAATTCATCATTGAGGGTGTTTTGTGTTAAAATTTTCGAATTCAACATGGCAATTGGGTTGCATTTTTGGATTTCGATCAAGTGGACAAAAGCCAATTTTTTGTTTTTTGTTTTTTAAAGTTATTCAAGCATTTTCACAACATTAGTTGGGTTTAGAATCTAGTTATCTATACATAAACCGAGAACCTTATTTGGGTTCAAAGTTTGGTTGTTGATTCTTGATAAAAACGAAATCATTGTTTGAATTTTCTATTAAGCCATAAAGGTTTGTTTTAGAAGGGAAGATTGAAACCGAAACATTACGGGTCATGTGTAAGATAAAGAGAAGGCATATGCGTGTTCATTGTGTTATGGCAGGTCCATGAGAGATCATGTAACTATATTTGAAAGCAATTAGACCAGAGAATGATTGCTTAGAGTGGAAAAATGGTTGGTTGGATAAACTCTCAAAATTTGCAAGTGATTCGATGTTTAGAATTGACGTGGCAAGCAACGATCTGAAAGGAATTTCAATACAAAACAAGTGAAGTTGTATATTGTTTAAAGTATGTTTTTGTGTCTATTCCATAATATGTAATATGTTTAAGGGTATTATATGTCAAGATTTGATACTTGTTAAACATTGTGAGGGTTAAAAAACCCAACTATGTATGGTTGTCTGTAAATGTGTTCGAACATATAAGAAATACATATATATTTGATTGTTATTTTTCTTTCATATATGGTTTGATTTATTGATTATGGTTGCAAATGATTTCCCACAAGTTTCCTGTGGTTTACAAGAACATGCATACATGAGTTATATTATCATATCATGTTAAAAACATGCGTATTACCCATGTTAATTAAATAAGTGTTTTTAAAATATATATGATAAATAAATGTCATATATTTTTAAGGAAGTTTTATAAAAAAGTAAAGAACGAAACTTGAAGTACAATCCTAATATTTATTAAATTAAAAAAAAATCATTATTATTTAGTAAAAATTAAAAGAGGAAAAAAACTGTAAGTTGTCTACAAAATTGACATGTACGAGTCACTGATTATTTTTATTTATAAGATACATATATCTGCTATCAATAAATAGCTAAGTAGGTTTATTTTTCAAGAGTAAGATCAGTGATTTAATTTATGCAAGTAATACAAGAAAATCTTCCCTATACGGCATCTGAATCTCTAATTGCCTCTAACATTGTGAACTTATAATCATTGTTTGTAATTTCTTATCATCGATATGTAATCTCCTAAATTCAATAACCAAACACATATTTTATTTGGCAAACCCAATCTTTTCGCAGCATTTCATTATTTGAATTTGTTGTATTTTGATAACGCAAGGTCTCCATCACCATACTTTTAGGGTAAAAATAATTATATATACCCCATATGTGTAGGATATACAATAATGTATAACTTACATACAAAAAGCAATCCATTTAACATTTGCAATAATCTATTTTAAGATTCTCCTATGATGAATGTAATCCATTGATATTAGTTTATATCAGACACACTTTCTGGCCTCTCCTCAGCTTTTCCATGCTTTCTGGCGCTATGTTTCCCATTTTTCCATTGCCCACAGATTTTCTTGCTTGTGTCTTCAACGTGTAGCAATGCTTCCCTATTTTTTGGTTCGGTTTACTCATGAAGTTAACCGTTATTAGAATAACCACATGGTTTATTATTCAAAACCAGACTCTAAAGCCAAATAATTACATAAGTAATATATATAACTCATCCTATGTTGTGGTTTCTTGGTTTTTAAAGCGATAGACAGGCAAATCTAATAAAAAAGAAGAATAAAAAGAATAAAAGAAAGAAAGGGATGATTTAGTTATATCGGAAACTAACATACACGTTTAAACTTTATAAGACTATGTGTTATGGGGTGACCTGGGTGGCGCGATGGTAGTTGCGGCATTTCCCAATGAATGACATGAGAATGAAGGATGGAGTGATGAGGGGTGGTGGTAACACATATGTATGTGAAGAGAGGATGATGAATTTAATTGTTTATGTGACGTATACGTGGCGCATATGTGGAGGAATGGGGTGTGATGAATAACATAGCCTAGGAACACTAATAAAAATATATATGCTAGGCAGTTATGACAATGATACTTGCATTTTTGTAATGAAAGTAGATAACTAAGTTCCTAGACAGTTATAAACTTGAATATTAAGTAAAACTAGGGAAAGTAGATAATTTAAGTTGCTTCAAAAGTAATTTACAAAGGTATATAAGCATATATTTTTTGTTGAATATTAAGAATGCACTTACAAGTTACAAGGGATCCTACAATATTTCCTTAGAAGTCATGATGATTAATATAGATGGGTTATGTTTATATCTAAGATCATGAATTACCATCATCATCATCATCTTGCTCGATTTCAGATGCGGGTTCATCTTCTTCTTCAAATCCATTGATGCCATAAGCTGCATGTCCATGGCCAAAAGCTTTAATGTGATCTTTGAGTGATCTTTTGTGCTTAAAATCTGAACCACAAATGCAATACCAAAGCTTCCCACAGTTCTTTTCATGTGTTCTCCAATCGCCCTTAACTGCAAAAGCTTTGCCACATTTTCTACACATGAAAGGCTTGACTCCATGCTTTCTTTTGTAATGTGTTTGGAGTGTTCTAAAGTCTTTGAGTGGCCTTGATCGCGGGTGGTCGATATTGTTGCGACAATTCGGTGCGCAACAATAGCAAGGTAGCCTTAGCATGCCAGTTGGTTGAGTTCCTCTTAGAGATTCTGGGCCTTTTCTGTACTGAGATCCATGCCCCCACATATGCATCTACATTATGAAACATATGTATGTAAACCAACATGGATAATTAATTAATTGGGAGACACACACACATTATAACCTAAATTGTAAAGTAATTTATAATTTAAACTATGAAATAGTAAATTTAAAACATAGATCAATGATCCCAGCATGCAGCATGTTTAAAGAACTAAGATCAATTATGCATACCCTATTGACAATTGCAAGAGATATATATAGAGATTTAACACATCAAGATTCAAGAACTTCAGTATTGTATATAATTGTAGACTCAAACTATTATTATCTTTCTTGATTTATGAAGGTTTGTTGTAAAATATATCAGTAGATATATGAGAGAGAGGAAAAATCTTGAAAGATAAGGTTAAGACACTGTAAAAATGTTAACTTGGACACTATGCAATAGCACAGATTTCCATGTATACTAAAAAGCAGAAGGAAATATTGTCTGTGTAGTTAAATCAAATAAATTTGTCGGGTACAAGACTCAGTTCAGTTCAATCAAATTCAGATCCCAAAATCCGCAATCCATGCAGATTAATAAATTATTTGCAAACAAAAAGCATTCACTTCAATATCAGTGTTTCCTCTTGGCCCTTTTAACCCACAAACCAATATTAATGAAGAGATCTATAGTATTATAAAACTCCTTCCCAGGATTAAATAAAAAGAAAAAGAAAAGAAACAACTTAACAATATTGTTAGACTTTTAAAAGCTCAAAATGATCAATCTTTCATATGATTTATCTCTACTCATCAAGTATGATTGCTGTCACGATTATCTGAGATTGAAATGGAAGATGAAGATATCTTGAATTGATTAGAAGAATAAGGACAGATTAGAAGATGAAGATATCTTGAATTGATCTAATGAAAGAAAACTGAACAAAAAGAGGGTTTTTAATAACTTTTATTATGTACCCAACCTGCATATTGTTGTATCTATTGAAGGTCTTGAAGCAAACAGGACAAGAGAACTGAGTAGGGCCAACAAGAATCTGAGAAGGTGTTGGTATCCAATATTGACCCTTGTTGAGTCTGCTGATAGGGCTATACCCAAGACTACCTTCATCTCCATCCACCTCTTTACTCTTATTAACATTAGAAACCATCATTTCACTAGTAGTAGAAGAATTTGATGAATTTGAGATCAAAGATGCAAGATCAGCAGCACTAGCCTTTGGTAGCCCTATGTGCAGTGCCACAGTCACATCTGTTTCATCATCTTCATCTTCATCCTCACCATCATCACCATCCACATCCATATGTTGGCGAATTGTACGATTGCAAGTACTGGGTTGCTTTTGTTTATGATAATCTTCTTGTTTTCTGGATGGGCTCAAGCTCAAGAGAGGGAGAGCTTCTCTGAGAGGTGGAGATGAAGGTGGGGTAGGATGTTGAGTATTGAAAGAAGTGGATGGATTGAAGTTAAAACTATGGATGGTTCTAATGTTTAGACATGAAGATGGGTGGAAATTGTTGTAGTAATAGCTTTGAGGGTGTTGATTTGGATGATTAGAGTACTGAATATGATGAGGATGATTTGTAGTGGAATTGGTGGTGAATTGATCCAATCTGAACCACTTTGAGTAGAGATTAGAGTATGGGTCAGTCATGGTGTTGATCAAGAATAAGAGGGGAGAGAACTAGTTTTCTTGATGCTTCTTAGGTTTGTGTGTTTATGTGTTTGTGTGTGTGAGAGAGAGAATGTATGGTGATGGTGATAAGGAGGAGTATTCAAGATACTTGCTTTGTGTTTTTAACCATTTCTTCATCTGCCTCCTATACACAAGTCACTCACTATTTAAGCCCCATGCGGTTTTCAAATGGCTCTTTAATGTTATACCAAATGGTTGTTTCTTGAAGGTTAGAACTTGCATCATAGCTAGCCCTCGTGTCATTAAAACCACTGTTGAAGATATTTCATTAAATGACCAGGCCAGTTGAGTTTGAAGCAATCTTTTCAAAACCAGACCGTACGCTTTACATGTTACTATCCAGACCGGATTTTACGCGGTACGTCCCATTTGCGGTGCGTGCATATAATGTATATATGTGTTGGCCTTTAAGGGGCAAAAGTAAAATTACATTAATTTTAACGTTATTTTACTTATTTTGTTAAAATAATCGTTAAAAGCGTTGAGATGATTAAACTCAAACGATGACTTTGAGCCGGGGACTCCTTCGGAATAGCCTCTCTATCCCAACTGGGATAGGGGTAAGGTTTGTCTTTATTCTTCCCCCCTAGACCCTACTCTAAGTGAGATTTTTACTGGGTATGCTTGTTGTTATTGTATTCAAACCAGATTTAATAACTGGATGACATAATAATATATAAAAAATTTCAAAAAAGTTATAGAATTATAAATAAATCTAAACAAACATATTTAATGTTTAAACAACATAATTATGTTAAAAAACACAAAGTTTGATTTTAATGTTTAATTCTTAGGATTTTCGTTAAAAAAATCGAAATCCATTCCAACTGGTAAATCAACTCAACCAGCCGATTCTCTTGAGGTTTGCATTTTGTTTTCTGGCCGATCATTCCGATTTGGTTTTCAAAACATTGGCTTGAAGATAAAAGTGTTTTGAGTTTGGATGCGGTGTGGGATTAGTTAGTATTATTTTCTATTATATAAAAACATAAAGAGAAGCCATGTAAAGGTACATGATGCTACGTGCGGATGAGTATACCCTATCTATTCAGTTTTATCTTTATGGTCAAAATACACTATATGGGTGTGTGTCCATTAGGCCACAAGGAGTGGTCAAGATTTTCCCCACTTTTCCCCACTGCCACATCAGCGCCACATCAGCTTTCCCCACTTTTCCCCACTTTTCCCCATTTTACACGGTGTCGTCCCACTTTTCCCCACTTTTCCCCATTTTCAAATCTTATTTTTAATTAATTATTTTAACAAATAATAATAAAAATAATATTAATAAAATAAAAAAAGATTCATTAAATTTAAAATAAAAAAAAGAATACAAAAAAATACAAGCAAAAAAAAAGAGTAAAAAAAAAATAGTAGAACCTAAAAACCTAGAAAGGGCAATGCCATCCCCAACGAGCAGCAATTTCTCGTTTACGATCGAGAATCAGTTGTAGCATTGGTTCTTGATAAATTGAGTGGTCTTTCATCATAAACTCTAAATCTACAGCCTTTTGCTGCTCGTCTAAAGCCTGTTGTTGTCGTCGCATTAATGCAACTCGGGCTTCTTTCTCCTCTTGCAAAACACGGAGTTTTTCAACTCGATGGCGTTCTCTTTTTTCGTTGTCCTCTTTGTTCATCGAGTTGAATTCCGCCATTTGTGCAATTAAATCTTCATGCGATGAGGAGGACGCGGCCGATCTTTTGCCCTTTCTTGTTGGCCTATCCGGTTCATAATAAATGTGTGGGCCATCACGATCAAGATTGATGTTGATGTCTTCGTCATCATCATCAAGGTTGAGGTCGATGTGGGGGTTCGCACTACCCATGGACTCATTTGGCTTCGGCCTTTTTGTTGTAGATTGTGATTCACAACCTACTGGTGGAATGTCGCACCATAAAGGGCTATAGCGGACCACATCCCACGCTTGGATGTGATCGAATCCCTTTGACTTGACCAAGGTTTTGTAATTTTTCATGGCCGTTTTCAAAACCTGTTCGTCCCCTTCACCGCTTTTGCGATTCATGGAACACTGTTGGTAAAACCATTCCATTTCTTCATGGAAGCGTTTATATCGTTCCATTTGGAATAGATTTGATCAACAGTCCTCGACCTGTCCTTCACGAGATGGTGAAAATGTTCGGTTACCTACATATAACGAAAATAAATTTAAGCATCAACCGTTACTTTTTTTGTTAACTTAAATAATGTTAAAAAATACCTTTCTATAAAAACCATCCCGTTTTTGCGCATTACCAACATCGGGATTTTCAGAAATAGTTAGCCAAGCTCTGGCCAACGCAACCTCCTCTTCATCGGACCAACGCTTGGGCGGTGCTTTCTTTCCAACTGGTTTCTTTCCCGGTCGCCTAACCGGTTCTTGTTCCTCTTCTTCTTCCGACTCGACTTGAACATGTTCGCTTGAATCCGAGTCGTCTTGATTATTGTCACGATAGTCTAAACATACAAAATAAAGTAGACTTAAAAAATAAACTTATAAAAATAAACAAAATAAAATAAAATATAAAAATAAACGTATAAAAAATACCTTGAAATGGAGATTGTTGTTGAAAATTTTGTTGCTCTTGTTGAATCGATTGCTCCCACCGGTTGAATTGTTGTTGAGTTCCCGGTGAATATTGCAAATATGGAGGCGGGTTCATTGGATCGTAGAAAAATGATGGTTGATTCGGAGATGGCATTTGTGGATGATACCCGGGTGTGTTGAACGGGTTCATTTGAGGCGTGGTAACATTTTTTTGTCGTGGTTTTCTAAATTTTTTGGTTGATGACCCACCACGTGATGATCCTCCTTCCATTTTAGTTGAAAATTTTATAAATTTTGGTGTATAATTTATAGAAGATGAGAGAAAAAAGTGTGAGATTTTGGTTGGTTTTTGAGTTGTTTAAATAGAAAAAAAAAATTGGTTTTTTTTTTTTTTAAAAATTGCCGTTGTACAACGGCTCTTTTCCCTTTCCCTCTTCGGCTTGAATCGGGGCGTCCACACCGAAACACCCCACCCCGAATCCGGGGGGGTGGTGTTCCCGAATTTTCCCGGCCGGCAAAAGCCATTCCCCGGCTTTCCCCACTTGCCACTCCGTGTGGCCTTATGGTGAAACTTGATAGCCCTATTTATTTTATTGACTTTACTTCCAACTATTTATTCACGGATTTACTGTTTTATTAATAGTATAAACTAAATGACTTTGAAATGTGTAATTCAACTCTTTTAAATTTCTGAAAATTTGTCGAAAGCAAATTAAAGTCATTTAACTTGTGTTAATTTCAGACTAGTTTATTTGATAAAAACTTTACCTTTTATATAGGAAAGACATGCGTTTAAACTTAGACAGTTGTTTAATTTAATTTCAAGTACTTTAAAATATGAATGTGATAGATTTATATATTATTTTAAAAAAATATGTCAACTTGTATCATAGTGATTATAAATTAGAAGAAAATTATATATTGGTATGGTCAATCTTACATAACTCTAAGACTATAAGAATGTATACACATACACCTTTGTTACTTTTTTAATATCAAATTTTGTCACTTATATATCATTTCCTCATTTTCAACGGTTATTATCTGAAGCAATCTCACTTACGATGCTTTCAAAATGATGCACAATGGTTAAAGTGAAGGGAGACAATCTAAATATCTTAAATTCAATTCTTACTTAAGGTTATTTTCTTTGGAGGTCATTGACTCGATTGTTTCCAGTCGTGCTTTAATTTACATGTTTCCCATCATTAGTCGGATATTGAGAGGACCCATGTAGATTACCACATAAATGAGTCCGCACTTGTAAAAAAAAAATCAAAAAATGTATGTCAAATTAACTGGAGCTTGGAAATTAGAAGTACGTCAGTACGTGGATGACCTTTAGAGTCACGACTCACGTGCAATGTAATTTGATCAAGAATGTCTACTGTCTCTTAATTTGTTAGCTCACTTCTTATATTATTTTCAATCATTTTTTGTTTCATTTTATCATCTCGGGTATGGTGATAATTACTAATTTGAGCAATCATGAAAATTCAAATGCCCTGGACGTAGTCTTAGCGAATTATAAATTTTTGCTTTTCTAATCTGAAAACGATTTTTAAAATTTTTGCGCCCTTGTAAAAAATGGACACAAAACAGAGGTCGGGTTTGCCCCTCCCAAAGCCTCCCCATGCTAATTACCATCCATCAATTAAAGTGCCCTCTGATGGTCGTATTTTTTTTTCAAGCAGTTGAGGGTTTAATATCATTAAACAGAAATGGTTTAATTTAATTAAGAGTAGGCAATTAGGTATAGAGAGTCTATACATGATTTGCCTGAGGAAAAAAAAAGGTCTACGTCCAAGTTTTAATTAGTTTTTCTGACCTTTAAACTACATCAATGTTTTTTATTTATTTATTTTTATTATTTGGACAACGTGGGAACGACATATTAGCAACGTTTTGGTAATTGCGATGGTTTCCAAAATTAACGGTTTTCTATAATATTAGCGACAAAACATTTACAAACTTAATAAGTAAATTTTATTTATAATGTTCTGGCGTATTTTTGGAAGAAAATATACAAAAAATTCATAAAAGAAAAGGTAAATTTTATCAAAGTTCTCTTTAAAGAATAGTTCATTTAGCCTTATTTCAATTATGTTTAGAAAAACAAAAACTAGAAAACAATGACTTGGATGCAAAAACATTATCAATTATAATAAAATGATTACAAAAGAAGACACAAATTTAAAAATAAATAATTATTTATTTTCTAGCAAAAAGTTCTTAATTATTATTTAATTATTAATTATTTAAGGGTAAATTGTCAAAATGGTCAATGTGGTTTGCTAATATTTCACTCTTACTTTCCAAGTTTCATACATTATTCATATGGTCTCAAATTTTAAACATTTGTAACACATACAATCCTTAAATCACCAAACTACTCTCACATGAATGACCAAATTACCCTTGCTTAACGACTTTATGTGCTACAAATATTTAGTAATAAATAAGTTTTCTAAGCTTGTAATATAATAAATTAGTAAATACGTCCTAGTTTAAAATTTTCCACCTTTATAAATTTTCAACAAAAGGTTTCCATACGTATACAGGAAACGTTAAAATATAAAGTGTTGTTATCATAAAAAGTATACAAAGCAGGACATAATAATTACACATGAAGGATTTTGCTATATATATGCAAATGTTGAAATACAAAGTATTATTATCATATAAAGTGTATATAGTGGGTCAGAATAATTATATAAGAAGGATTTTGATTTATTATGTAATTATTATCGCACGTATAACTACATGTGTGATAATTTCAACGCTGAGTGATAATAATCACACAAGACAAAAACCTTATGTGTGGCTATTTTGCCCACTTTGTACATTTTATATTGATGACGTAGGATAGATTATTCTGGGTAACTTGTCAAAGACATGTATACTATAGAAAATGGAATGTCCTAATTGACTTACCAAGACGACAAAGAGAAGAGAAGTATCCTGACTAACTGGCTAAACAATCCAACGACACAGGGTAAAACAACCGAACAGCCAGACAGCAAGCACTCGCGAATAAGATAAAATAGATCGTACATAGAGAGGCTAAAAAAAACCTAGAGAGTGACAGAGGAAGTCATCTTGTGCTTAAAGGATAAATCTGATGTTTCACGAAATGGCAGTCCCTAGGAGATGTTGTTAGAGACGACCAGTAGGGCGACATAGTAACAGTAGTCAACTTCTTATATCAAAAAGGAGCTAGTCACAATAATTAAGGAAAACGACTAGATACCAGAAATATATGATACCCAAAGAGGAATGCAGTGAATTTGAGAGGACACAAGCTCGCAGGACCCCAACACTATAAATACAGGAGCAAGGCATATCAGCAAGGATCTCCACACATTCAACCCCACATCTCACTTATATTCTCACTTTTACTTGTATATCCTCTCCGACTTACCGGTGACTGATCCCGACGTCAGAGTATGTTAACTGGAGGTCTCCTCCTGCCGTAAAGCCAAGAGTGTTGTTCCTTCCTTAGCATGGTAGTATGGAACAGTAGTTTCAGGTTGGCTACCAAGGGCCAGCAAGTAAATACTTCAACGTATGCTACATGAACGGTTGGCTTTGCCAACTTGCCAACTATAACAATGTCCTTCTTGTCCCAACCATATTTTTGTGTGTGTGTGTGTCCATATATATATTGCTAACCAGGCTATAGGTAAGGTCTCGAAACCTGATAAGACCAAGATAGCTCTTTTTTCAGTTCTTCTTTCCTGCCTGGCACTCACATTTCTCTTATTTCTTATCTTTCATAATTACTTGTCTATATGATCAAGTATTCTTCATAAAGAACTGACTTGAGCGTCGAAGTGCCCTTAGGGGAAATCCCCTCGGGATAGCAAGGTGTCACACCCCCACCTCTCGTCACCTGAGATGATGTCATTCGTCGTTCTGAGAAGGTTGCAGAAGCATAGTGGTGATGTCTCAGAGATGAGGTGTGACTTAGTTGATCTGGTATTACAACACACAGATTAACTTAAAATAAATATATTATAAGGATTTCGTAATCACATCAACATTACAATCCACAGCTAAATTTATTACACTATCTGATTTATTTAATTACAAGTGTATGAAGTGCATCCTCACCCGGTGGTCACTGTCTCCCTGTAAAAATGTTTAAGTTTGAAAGATCAGCACAAAGCTGGTGAGTTCGTAAAGTTCATGTTCAACAATATGATATGTTATACAAGTTCTCAAAATGTTCAGTTCAAGATAACCATGGGACATGTATCTAGTTCCTTTCGGACAGTTCTTGCTCTATAAGATACTACCCGTCGGTAACATCTTAATGCCTCATTGTCTTAATGTCTATCATAACATTAAGAAGTTCTAAAAACAGGTAACAAACATTCACAGCAAGAGAAGTTGCAACTCCTAGCAAATGGGTTGTCAGCCGATAGTACTATCATTGTTCCCCGTTCGGCCCCACATGGGTTCACTAGATACCGATCAAAAATGAGGACTTTTGATACTGTGATAGAGTTCTGTTCTCTAGGCAAAATATCATGAAATCCACAAGTTCTCAATAAATCACATGAAATCACGCAGATAACAATGATACATATCATATATTTAATAAAAGTTCCACAGTATTACCCTGATGTTTGTAAAACATTAAAAAGAAAAGGGGTTGTACGAAACTCACCTGATATCTCACTGGTAGCAGAATATCACACAACTGATAGTAATAAAGTGATTCTGCATTAGTTCAATTGATTATTTATGTTTTAATTTACTTATTAGATCTTCTTGAACGCTCAATGTCAAAGACATTGCAATGAAAGTCATCAAACTGATAATAGGTTTTTAATTGATCAATTTAATGTCATATCATACAATATATGATAATGTAGGAACTTACACTGATTCAGGTTCCGAATACAAGGTTGATGACACGTTAGATTAATCAAAATAATCTCAGATTAACCAAATAGTTAATGTTGTTGATTATAATGTTAAAACAGTTTCTAGACAGATTAATGGCTTAGGAATGATCAATCATTGTTATTGATTACCCAAATATCATGAAATATTACAATGTAGCATTAGAATAGGTTTAATAACCATGCTTAACATACCAATCTGACTTTTATCATAAACATCAGATAATCGTTCCAATGAGTATGTTAATGATTGTGATTAGTTTGAAACACTTGGATCTAACCTTGCATTTCAAAGATTAACTAAACTAATCATCTACATTGTCACAATCAAATGATTTAAACCACTATAATCATGGTTATGATTTTATGAAAACTGGGCATTACAACGGATCAAAACAAGGATTTACCCGTTAAAACATCAAGTTCTTCGTTTATAATCAATCATAGCCATCATCTAGGCAATAATCAACAAACCTAACTATATCATTACATTCAAAATCAAGATCTAATCAACCATTATCAAACTAGAAGGTTAAAACGAAGCGTTACCTAATCAGACGGAGTTTTGACTACACAACGACGATCATAACTTGTAAACACGATCCCTGGTGCAATCCAGATGTTTAAAAGCCTTCAAAATAGAGATTTGATGGTAGTTTAGTCGAGTTTTCATCTGGTAAGTAAAGTATGTTCGAGAGAAACAAGATGATAACATTCTGCATGAAAACGAACTTTTCAATCTGATCCTTTGCACCGCCCTTCTCGTCACATACCGCCAAGTAAGGCAAATTGGGGCTTGGCGTACCGCGAAGAAATCTGGAAGAATCAGATATTTTTGGTCCTTCGCGTACCGCCAATGATGTTCATCTAAGCCTTGGCGTACCGCGGAGACCCCCGGAGTTCAATACTTCGAAATTTTTCTTCGTTTTTCGATTTCGGAGAATCCGGAACTCCGTTTCGCGTACAGTTTTCACCTACGTTCATCATTCCGCGTATACTATCAATCTGTAATACAAAAGATAGCTAAATCAACGTGGATTTCAAGCACGACCAAATATGATCTCGTCATTAATGACGTAATTCTCAAATGCAATTGTCACACAAGGCACAACCTGACTTGGGATAGCACGGCGTTACTTGACCTGACGTCACACCCGCCGGGATTTGGATACTTTAACATATATGATAAGAGTACTTTGTATATTTGAACTTATATATATGTATATATATCTGTGTGTGTGTGTGTGTATATAGGATTAGGATCATATAATAACCCGCCTTAATTGAGGTAACTTATTAACCCCGGCAAAATTCACCCAAATCTTTGAATGTTTTTTTCATGGTCTTTATTATACATAAATAGGGGTTCCTTTTTTGTGTTTTTACTAATTCATCACCGTTTAGGATCTTACGTTAGTGTAAGTGACGTAAAATAAATATAACTTGCAGTGGAACGCAAACTTACACTTGTTTTAATTTCTAAACGCTTGCGAATTAGCAAAAACACAAAAAAGGAACTCCTTATTTATGTATAAAAAATGCATGAATTTTTTTTAAAGATTTGGGTGAATTTTGCTAAGATTAATGGGTTGCCTCAATTAAGGTGCCTTAACAACCGATCCTTACTCTATATATTTATTTTAAAGATTCCAAATCAATGGTTCACATATACTTTAAAGGTTTTCATAGGATTCAATCCATATATATATATATATATATGTATATGTATGTATGTATGTATGTATGTATGTATGTATGGGCAAAGTTTCTCCTAAAAAGTCTTTTTTGCCTAATAAGGCTAAGAAAAAAAATTTTAAAACTCGAAACCAACCTAAACAAACTCCAATTGAATTTATTTTTACATGATTAGAACAAACTTGTAATTCTCTAAAACCTAAACTTTAAATCATAAACAATAAACCATAATAATAAAACCAAAATTATAAAAACAAATCCTAAACCTAAAGATTAAACCTAAAAGCTAAAAAAATGTCTTAAAATCCAAACACTAAAACTAGTTGTTAAAGCTAAAACCAAAAATCAAATATTGTAGGGTTCGATGTGATGATTTCAATGTCATCGAAATGAGTTCAATAGGAGTTTGTTTGACTCGGTTTTAGAAATTTTAAAAAAAATTAACCTTTTTAAGCAAAATATACTTTTTATTTGAACATTGTCATATATGTGTGTGCGCGCATGTCCTCAATCTCACAATTGAAACCTTTTTTTCCTCAACCATATGATGAAATATATGGCATCTTCAAAAAAATTTTTTTAAAATTTTTGTATTTCTATTCTAACTTGTGATATAATATTTTATAAAATTTTAAATATGTTGTGACGTGTTTAATTATGTAATTCCAATCATGTTTTGGTTTAAGCTTAGTTAGAAACAAATTTGTCTGTGATAGTGGACAAAGTATCAAATATATAACATGTTTTAATCAATATAATAATTCTCAAATAACGACTCATCATTCATTTCTTTTATTTCATGTAGGTGTACTCTTTTATTGATCATCTTTAAACCTGTAGCCTAACTAAATGTAGGATCTATGATGTTCCTGAGGAAGATTGGAATGATGAAAGACCTACAAATCTTGGGAAAACCGAAAAACACGACATTTTTTGTGCATGGTTATTTCTTGATTTTCCACTACTACAAAATCAGTCTAATGCAACTTTTATTTTCAAAAAAAAGCTGCATTAGATGAAGTTGCATTAGATCTAATGCAACTTTTTTGTTACATAATGCAACTTTTTTTTCCCTAAAGCAACTTTTTTTAATGCAACTTTTTAAAAAAAGTTGCATTATGTAAGAAAAAAAGTTGCAGTGGGCTAATGCAACTTCAGCTAATGCAACGTTTTTGCAACTTTTTACGACAAAAAAAGGTTGCATTAGGCTGATTTTGTAGTAGTTTCGTAAATGGTGCCGAACCACCAATATCTTTGAATTCAGTTAAGCTCTTTTATTTCGTTGAATTTTATTCTTGGAAAAACCTTTATTAAAACGTCGGCTTTCTAAAGTTTTTCGCTTACATTTTCAACTTGTATTTGTTTTTTCTTTTATGCATTCTTATATAAAGTGATATTTTGTGATTATGTGTTTTGATATGCCATGAAACATGAGATTCTTCATGAGTAGCACTAATGATTTCTTATCTACTTGTAGTGCCACCTTTATTGCTTTTTCTTTAATTAGTTCACTTAACAACCCTTGTAGCCACAATGCTTGATATGTTGCAAATGAAGCATCCTTAAATCCTTATTCACATGAATATAATGTTATTGTTGCTTCTTTATGACTTGCTCAAGTTTAGGGTGCATCATTGTAGTAAAAGATTCATTTCACTAGTCCCTTTACCATTATTAGAATCCATCACATAACTTTTGTCAAATATCCAATTAGTTCTATGTTATTTCATTTATCATATTCAATTCCATAGTCTAGAGTTCCTTTGTTGTATCTTATAAGATTCTTTAAAACTTGTATGTGTGTCATTTGAGGATTCTCGATATAATGACTTATAACTTCAATTATGTATGACATACTTTGCTCTTTTATGAGTAAAATTTTGTAGGCTTTCAATTAGGTCTATCATGTTTACTTTTCCTATGCATAATAAAGTTAGTACAAAATCGTCCTTCAATACTTAATAATTCTTGTATCATTATTAATTCCATGCTTCAGTTTCAACACAGTTCATATCTTTACTAATACATAATTTATTTTCTTTAGGATCTTATAACTGTAATCCTCTGATCCTTGTTCAGTTCCTAAATGAACCATTTTCTTGATTCTATCATCAAGTTTTCGGAGTTGTTTTAATGGTATTGTCATACAGGCAATACAACCAAAAACTTTAATATTTGCTAGATTAGGTGCTCTAGCCTAAAGTAACTCATAAGGGGTTATAACTTTCAAGGTTCTTGTTGGAAAACTATTTAAGATGTAAACTTCATGGTGTGTTTTTTTTCCACATGTTTTGATGTACTTTCATAGCTTTCAACATACTTCTAGTTATACACAAGACTTAATGATTTCTTCTCTTGTAGAAAACTGTTTTCTTGGGGTGTGCAAGGTGTTTTGAGTTGTCTTAGGATCACTTCTTTTTCACTAAATGTATTGAGAACCCTTGAGGTAAATTCTCCTCGATAAATTTTCAATTTTTTTAAGTTTATATCTTCTTTTGGTTTCTTCTTTCTCTTTTAAAATTTTAAATTGAACAAACAATTGGTCTTTGGGCTTTAACATATATATCCAAATATATCTTTTATTATCATCAATGAGTAATAAGAAAGAAATATATCAACATGTGAAACTAGTAAGAATGAACAACATAAGTCAACATATACTAATTTTAGTGATTTAGTTGCATAATATTTTGCATGTATAGGGAATGGGTATCTACTTTTCTTTCCTACAAGGAATGCATTACAAAATTATGTGGGGCAAACAATTGGTTGTGTTTCACGTGTCATCCCTTTGGTGCTACGTTGTTTCAATGATTCAAAGCAAAGATGACCTAATCATGCACGCTGTCACACCCCGAGCCAGCGGGCCGAATTGTGTGTCCCGTTGGGCGGAAGGTTCCCGGGGTGCGATATAATGTGATAATCATGATGATCAGATTGTATACATAGCATCAACATTGAGAATACTAAAGCACAATAGCATTAAAGTAGGATTAAAAAGTTAAATTACAATTGCCAATGTTTGATAATTTAACTAAGTAAACCTAACAAAAGAATCGTAAGTTTACTATCTTGTAACTGTGCAAGATATTAAAAGGGATTCTCAGAAATTCAACAAGAGTAGGTGCTTTCCAAAAGCTACTAGGTCCTCTAACTTGGCATCCTAGTATGCATTCATGAGTCGTAGCTTACTCATGTACATCACCTGAGAAAACATGTAAGAAGACAAAATCAACACAATGGTTGGTGAGTTCATATAGTTTAGTATAAAAATAAAGTTTTGCAAACCTCTTCGGTAACAACCTTAATCTCATTAATAACACATGTCCTATCATATTCGATATGCTTATATATAGGGCATACGAAAGGGTCGATCCTACAACCCACCTAGACACCATCCCACCACATACTAAACCACATATGACATTGTTGTTAATGATTATTAAGCATTTTACCTACCATCCAATTTCATTTCCATCATAGTTTCAAGCATTCTGTTTAGGAGTTTTTAACACGCACACAATAACATTTACAAACCTCTTCGGTAACAACCTTAATCTCATTAATAACACCTGTCCTATCCAATTCGGTATGCTTATATATAGGGCATACGAAAGGGTCGAGCCTACAACCCGCCCAGACGCCATCCCACCACATACTAAACCACGTACGACATTGTTGTTAATGATTATTAAGCGTTTTACCTACCATCCAAAATAGCTTTTGAGTTCCACAAATTGAAATTTTATCGATTTCTTGAGTTCATCACATATTCATGATCAACCATAGTATTTGTAGAAACATGATATTAAATGTTTAATTAAATAATTAATTAATCATTTAAATACAAGTAAGACATGATGATTATGCCTTATTTGACTCAATCAATTAGTCTTGGTTATTGGTGGTGTCCAACTTGTATCGTCTCACACGTGGCCCATATCAGGCTTGACCCAAATGAGTCTACCAGTATGTGTCGGGATTTTCATGATGTGCCCATATCAGCTTGACCTTCAGGCCTACTACCATGTCGGGACTTTAGGATATTCTATGATTTTGATCGCCTTTGTTCTTTAGAATTTGTTTGATCGTTTGATTTATGCCCATATAGCGTGACTATAAAAGGCTACTATTTATGACGGGACTTTCCATGTGTTAACACATGGTCTTGATCTGCATACAACTAACATCCACCTTTAATTGTTCGTTATTGAGTTTATGAGTTCTTTGATTCACACACGGATATGGTTTCTTTGATTATGATCCTTGGACTTCACTGAACACAACACTGAGTTTAGATTCTTTGAATTTGATCCTTAGTTTACTGGAACACACACTGAACTTAGATTCCTTGGATTTGATCTTTAATTTTAGTTTTCTTGATCATACACTGAATTTAGATTCTTTGAATTAGAACTTTGATAAAATAATTGTTTGATTTAGAATTATTGTCTTACTCATAAAGAGTAATTAATTCATTCATTAAGTACATCTGTATATAGTTTACCTAGACAGGAGTCTAGGATACATTTAAGTATATAAAACATACAAAAAGTAAAAGAATTTACGTAAAACACATTTTAAAGAAAAAGGTTTACACATGCTTCTCAGCCCCGTGTTTGTAAAACAAAAATGTTTAGAAAAGGGGCAATGAACTCACATGTGTTGCTATGTAATGATTCACAACAAAATGCGCGCTCGTTACTTGTTGCTTAAGTATCTTCAGTACCTGAGTTGTTTTAAAAGGATTCGAATACTATAAGTATTTATAATAGACGTATCTAGGGTTTTGGTCTCGGTGTGCAACTAAGTGTCCTATGTTACTAATATGTTTCTATGATTCTCTCTAACTAGTCTAAACATATTACCCATTTATAAACCCTTATCCCCTGAATAGTAATTATTAAACCTTAGTGATGTAAGGTTTATGTTGTTTACTTTCAAAGTCTTTTAATTAAAACATTTTAAATAATTCAATTTAAGTTAAATCATTAAGTTAGAAATCATTTAATTTAATTTAAGGGAGTTTATAAATCAAATTTTTTTATTAAAAACCTAAAGTATTTTAAGAAAAATATAACTTAACATAATTAGACTTAGGTTAATCTCATTCGATTAACCTTAAGCCCGTTACTAGATCTTGATTTTCCCATGGTTCTTTGATCGTTCGTGTGTACAACTTAGCTTAGAAGGTTCAACTGAACTATCTAACTTAGTTGTATGTTTGCATAATATTTACTAAGTATGGAGTGTTTACAATAAAGTCCACACCTTCATACATAGTTTGTTTTCTTGATCTTTAGAGGGTTCTTACAACCTTAGTCGTTATTTTGTTTAATGTCAACCCGAATGTTTTTGAACCCAATTAATGTTCCAACATCCATGTTTGTACCCCATTGAAATTTAGAAACCTTAGTGTGGATGTTTGTTTAAAGCCGATTGGTATGCATAATGAAACCCTAATACTATCACTATGCATGCAATCTACATGACCATTCCATCCATGCATGAAGTGTGGGTAAGTGCCTAAACATTCCCATGCATGCAACACACATTTAACCACCATGCGTGCATGTAACATACAATGAGGTTTGTTGTTCCAACATGGGTTCCAATTGGTTCTTTTATGTGATAATTCCTAATATGAATGGTTGATAAAACCGATTCTTACACTAGTGAAACCCTAATGGTTTATCATGCATAAAATTTTCGTACTCCAACCCATGCTTGAGATCACTTAGCCCTAACCCATGCCTTCAGCCGAATGGGATTCATGCTAATGACAAGGCCCGATCGACTGAAATGTGACACCCCGTAAATTCCAGGTCAGGATCTTACTTTATTAAATGTTTATTGATGTGTTAGTTTAACACATCCGTTTTCGTACATATTCGAGTCGGTTTTCGATAGTTTTGTATATATTTCGAGTCGATTTTAGTTCCTTTTTACATTTTAGTGTTTTTGTGTAGGAATGTGTCCCGGAGGAGCGGAAATGAAGGCAAACGGGCATCGGAATCAAATGCGGGTGCAAATACAAAGAAATCTGAAAAATGGCCCTAGGAGCATAGCCTAGCGTGGGGCTTCTGGGCGCTAGGCTATGCGCCTAGCATGTTCAGGCGAAATTTGTCTTTTATTCCGCGCGCATAGCCTAGCCACACCCTTATCAGCGCTAGGCTATGCGCCTAAGATGGTTTTTTGGCCTAAAACCCTAATTTCAAGCTCTCTATAAAAGGGATCGCATTCCAGCCGTTTTAGAGGTCTTTTTTTGCGTCTTTGGAACCCTAATCGAGCCTAGGAGCTGCTGGAGCTTAACCATGGAGTTTGGGGCTTGATTAGGGCTTGTTGGAGTGGAGAAGAAGGACCATTTTGAGTATTTTCCCTTTCTTTTCTTAGTTTCTTAGTTTAATCAGTAGTTAACATGTATTTAAACTATTATCAGACCTGCTTTGTTACTGTTGAGATGATTATTGGCTAGATCTATGGTTGTATCTAGGTTTTGGATGATAAAGTTGTGAACTTTGTTGATTTTGGACTTGATTTATGCTCATGGATGATATATGCTTTGTAATCAGCTATAAAGTTTGAATCTTTGATGGTTTTTATGGATGTTGAATGATTATATTTGGTGTATGTTTGATCCACATGTGTTTAGGAAGGTCTTTCCACACATAGATGCATGTTAGGCCTACTACTTTGTGTTTTAGGTTAGTTTATGGGTTGTTGATCACATTCCATAGGATTAGACTTCATTAAGTATAGTTATTTGCATGTGTAACCTAACCTAGAAATCCGAGAGGTGATAGGTTAGATGGTTGGTCTCTTACACTTGGGATGTTCGAGTTAAACGACCCGGGAGGGCGTTGTCTTAGATATACTTAGTGTTAGTGTCAATCCATGTCAAAGTTGTCAACTTTATAGTTCTCTAGTATCTTAGGATACAAACGGGTGGAGAAATCCGGGAGGTGATTCACCCGTTTGAGTGCAATTGCATATCGGGAAAATCCGGAAGGTGACCCGATAGACTAGTGCATACATTACAGCCTTAGGATTCCCATTTGAGTTGCCTGGTATCTGATCTGGGTCCCATTAGGTATTCCTTAGTTTGTTCTTTAAGATCCTAGTCTTCATCCTTCATAAATTAGTCCAAGTCATCATTTGTCACACTTTTGATTCTCAACCTAGGTATACCAGTTTGTCTTATTTAGAGTCAGATTCCATTTTTAGTTGCAATCTTAGTTAGCTTATTTAGAAATTAGATTTAGTTGGTTAATTAGTTAAAGTCTCATTTCGTTCTTAGAAGTTGCACCAAACCCCCCCCTTTTTCTCTTTTATTTTATTTTGTTCACAGTCTAGGTTAGTTTTGTCAAACTAGTGTCCTTAGGGTTCGATATCCGGTCTTCCACAAGCTATACTGTCACCGATAGGTACACTTGCCTACGTAGCGGTCTAGTTTAGGATTTCCGATTATTACTAGGTGTTTAGGTCAAAGTCTAGGTCTAGGGCTAGTTAGAGTGTCTTTAGCATAGGTTAATTAGCTTTAATTTAGTCTGGTTTTTAGTATACTGACCGCACGCATCATTTATTTAATTGATATTTGTACACGTGACACTAGAATTAGTTTAATCTAGTGTGACACGTGGCATGCCGGTACGAACACTGACACAAACACGATAATTCGGTGAATTATCGCAACAAGCACACACGTGTCTATGAAAACACGAACGTTGGTGAACGTTTAAGCACATCATGTAACAAAACACTAGAAACCTCACGAAACGCTCAAACATTGAACTTGAAAGTTCAAACGAGGTTGAACGATAGTCCGTAAGCGTGAAAACGGTGAAAAACGAGTCAAACCATCAAGATTGGGCCTATTGGGCTTTTCGGGGATCCATCGCGGTACGCTATGGACCCTGGAGTGGGCCTTGGCGGTACGCAAGGGATTGCAGGGGAATTTTGAATCCTGAATTTCTTCGCGGTACGCTGAGAGCATCTTGGACTCTCTCGTCGGTACGCGACGACACCCAGTCGCCAAAATCGTTATAAAACCAAGAAAAATCATTTCCTTACCACCTCTAGACACTTTATCCGAAGCCTAGCCATCATACCTCACCATTTCGGTTCCAGAATTCCTGCTACACTCAAAAACCTTCTTAAGAAGCCATTGTTGAAGGATTTGAAGGTCTTGAAGCAAGAAGGAACACTTGAGAAGACCACCATCCTCACCAACACCATCTTCACCATCTTTTCTCTACAAGAACCTGTTGTTCAGAGAGTT
Source organism: Mikania micrantha (assembly GCA_009363875.1). Lineage (NCBI taxonomy): Eukaryota > Viridiplantae > Streptophyta > Magnoliopsida > Asterales > Asteraceae > Mikania > Mikania micrantha. Next base: position 28,648 of record SZYD01002694.1, read on the forward strand.
CTAGAGTTGTTCCAACCTCATCCTGGTGTTTTTGAAGCTTTGGAAGGTAGTCACATGAATCTTGTAGCTTAAAAACACTATTACACACATGCAAGCTTCAAAACACACATGCAAGCTCTCTAGCTTTGCATGCACGAAATTCTTGATTTATGAACCTGGTTTTAATGATGATTATATGTTTAATGATGATCTATGATGTTATTTTGATGATTCATGATGATCCATGATGATGTGTGTGAAAATTTCTTGATTTGGTCATGAATGGGCAAAATGCCTACATGCATGTATGATATAAAGTGTTTTAGATGGATTTGACTATATAGAAACGATTCTTGATAAGTTTTGAGTACATTTGTAAGATTAAAACATGATTTTAATGGTTAAAATATGGATATTTGAGATTCTTTCTAAATATGGTAACTTTCTAGTAACAACTTGATGATATGCATAGAAATATGAGCATGCATGTGTATGGATTTTCTATTAGGATGATATTAGGATGATCATGATGCTTAGAATGTGATTTGGGTCTGGATTATGGTCATATTTGGCCAAGTTACTATTTTTAGTAACTTTGGTGGACCAGCTTTTGGTAGATGATAATCTTGACTAAATAAACATGTTTAAAAGATGTTAAATGACATTATATGATGTTATGTGATATAAAGATGGTTTAGATATGTTTAGGATAACCATTTGAGTGAAAATCATCATAGTAACTATTTTTAGTAACTTTACTTTGCAAAGTATCAATTTAGACATGCTATGAATGTTACATGCTTGCTAAATGACTTAATATGACTCGATATGATGATTGCATGCTAAGTTAAATGGTTTCCAATGATAATCTTGCTAGATTTAGAAACTTTCCATTTAAGGAAACTTTAATGTGTAAAAACGACGTATGTGCTTACTTGACTACGTATGACAACTTGCTATGTGTTAACATGATCACGTAGGACTAACGAGTGTGCTAGCACTTTAAAAACGATATGTGTTATGAAACTTGCCATAAATGGAAACTTACTAAATATACTAAGTTGTCCATGGACGCGACTTGCGCATTTTGCACACAACGAGCACACACACAAATGTTACACGAATCACAACCGACACGCGGTTCGCCAACAGGTCATTGACTTGACACAGTCAAAAACGAGCAGACACGGTCAATATGGACCGACATGAGCAAACATGGTCAATGTGGACCAACACGGACAAACATAACAACCAAGGGTTGTTGAGCACAAACACGAACACGAGCACGGTCACTTACACGAACTCACGTATGGTATACGATATAGGTAGCCGGTGACCGACACATCTTCATGCGGGAGCTTACGCATTTGTTTTATGATCATCACGAGGTGAGTTTACGGCCCCTCTTTACTCTTTTACAAACTTTTCAAATAGGGGGATAATACTTGTTGAATCGAGTCAAACATTATTACTGTACAAACATTATTGTGTATGTTGGTTTATTAGACAAACATTAAGTGTTGTAATCGTAACAAGCCCTCACAAAGTCTTACCGTTAATGTACAAGCAACGAGGTGAGTTTGAATGGATCCGTTTGGGTGTGACGAACCCCGCGTGGCACAATATTGAGTGGAGGTCAGGACACGCGAAATCTTGACCTATCTAGCTATGTTATTACGAGACATAGCAGAGGCAAGGACTAACAAGCCTAGTTCGGTAGTGACGCACTGACACTTGGAGCCTAGGGCTCGGGACTAACATTTTAATAAACAACATGACACATGTTTTCTTACTATATGTATATCAAAACCTGTGAACTCACCAACCATTGTGTTGACACTTTTTCTTAAACTTATATTCTCTAGTAACTGACAGAAGTATGGACCTAGGCATCACACCTAAGGGCATGAGCATAGGATTCGCATACATTATGTCGTGTCCTTTTATCAAACAATCACAATTTATGTTTTGTATTTTGAAAACAATGTAATGTCTAACAATATATTTTCCGTTGCATGTTCAAACATATTTTATTCCGCTGCACAACTTATATTATTCCGCTGCTTTATTATATAAATTGTTTGGTTGAGTTTATATCAAACAATGTATTTTGAAACGCATATAGAGTGTTCTATATGACCATGAGCTGCGATTCTGGCCACGTCACACCCATGCGGACTGACTCCACACGTGGGAATTTGGAGGTGTGACATGAAAGGACCTGCGAATGGAAGGTTGGCCGAGTGACTCTAAGCATGTGAATGAAGTTGATGACCGAATGGGTGTGCCTGTGAATGGGTTGGAACGAATGAGATGTAGGCCGAATAGAATGGCCATCCGAATGAGTTTGATGTCCGAATGTGGCTTCCCCACGAATGGAGGTTCAGCCGGCCATGCTCCTTCGGCCATTACCATTCGGCAGAGCTGAAAGGGGTGCCATTCGGCCGTTCGAACTCCCTTGGGTGCAGTCCCCATTTTCAAACTAAACGACCAAGAAGTGAAATGGCACTTGTTCCTACACCATCCTATAGTGTTAATATGTAAATCCTATGGGTTTAGAAGGGTTCTAGCCGGTTTCAAGTGGTTTGAACAAGAGGGGCATGAAAACCCTAAAAATCGGTACTTTGAACTCAATTTTACCTCATTTAAATCGGTTCCAAGCTCAGATCGTCTGTCCTTTCAAGATCTACGTGTTGTTGTGGTCGTTTTGACACCAAAATGGCTCGATTTGGTCGAGAAATGAAGAAGCTAGGGTTTTGGTTTGTAGAGAGAGAACGTAGAGAAAGAAACAGGAATGGGTGTTTGGAGCTAGTAGGTGGTGGTGGTTATGGCAAGTAAATACCATATTAATGGCTTTCAACTTACCCGCGTGTTCAGTCTCATTCGGTTTCACTCGGTTTCGCGTAGGATCGTCGTTTCATTTCGTTTTCGTACGAAATACCATAGTTTTAAAAAGTAAAGTTTATAAATTTAATTTAGGTGGTAATTCCTAGTAAATTAACTAAATATCTTCCGTTTATTTTAAATTTTATGAAAATATTAATTTACCGTTTAAATCGAATCGTACAGTCGTCGTGCGTATTCGTTCGAATCGTCACCTGTACAAATACGACGATAACTACACTTTTCGATGTGGTTTTCTAATTATTGGACATCATTCAGAATGTTAAACTTTCAGATATATTCGTACAGATCGTCACCTTTACGAATAATCTGTCGATTTAGCATTCACGTAATGACATCCGTTGTTGTTTTGTTCTGTTAATCCTCACATACGATTATACGTAATAGAATCCTAACTAATAATAACATGTTTGTTCTGTGTCGTCTGATAAATATCTGACTGTTAAACCATAGTTCTGAGTTACGCTTCTGCAATGATTGTGAAATAGTTCTAAGATAAACATGAAATGATAATGATGTATGAATAAAAACTGGAATTTGTACCTGATTTACTGTTCATGATATTGTGTAGATCACTATTCCGGTTACGTTTCCGGCACTTATGTTACACATGCCATACCACACTTATGTATCAATTTGTGTTTTTAGACACATGGGTGTTGTTATGCATGACCTAATCTTGATCAATATATTTTTTTAGATCTTGGTAACTTTATCATGAGTTTTTTTTACTAGGATGATACATCCAAAGATATTCATGTTTAATCAATATCTCAACCAATTTTAGTTACTTGTTCAAGGATTAGTTTATTGCCTTGTAAGTGTGGAATTAAATATACTTTTATTATCAATTTATGTTAAACCTTGAGAGTGTAGATTTTTTTCCTTTTATTTCAATAGTCCACACATCTCCCAACTTAACCATCCTAGTTATTTTCTCATCTATTTCATTAAAATAAAAGAATACACATGTCATGTGATTAATTAGTCCATTATCTAAGTACCAAATTCCTTTCATTTGGCATGATGATAGATATAGACTTGGTAGAATCTTTCTTTCATAAAAGATTACTTTCTTTTGATCAGGTGTTGCCATTAGAAGTGTTAGGTCTTCTTCAAATGTAATATAAGATTCTTCTTGTCTTCATGGTTTACATATTTATTCGCAAAGTGTCCATATTTAGTGAAAATAACATTTAATGATGCTAAAGCCTCTCATTGGTTTATTATTGTCAAAGCTATGATTCTTATGTACTTTTTATTATTATTTTGCCAACTTGAGTATTATCGTAGTCTTTCTTTTCAAACTTCTAATTACAAAAACTATTTTTATCTTCTATAAATCTTGTTTTCCACTGTTTTGATATTATAATTGAACCTCTTCTCCTATCTAGTAAATAGAAGTTTATCACTATTAGCATTACAATGTCTCTTCTCATCTCTTGATTGAAGAATTTCTTTATAAGCTTTTAACTTTTCGATTGCTTCATCAATTGTCAGGGTATGTATGTCAATGTATTGATAATCACCGTAATAATTTGTAAAATTTTATAAGGTGCAAATTTTAGAAGTTGCATGCCATAACGACATCTTTAAACTTGGTTTCTAGGCTTTTCAATTTTGCTTTTAGCTCACTTAATTTTTTGACAAACTAATCAATAGTTTCATTGTTCATCATTTGATTCATTTCCAATTCAATCCAAAGAGATTGTAGTATAGCCTTGAACATGAGTAATATTGATCCGTCTTGTTTTCAACATTCCTCATATATCTTTTGATGTGGTGTATGGGATGTCAAAAAACCATATTCACGCGGTTGGAATAGGATAGGCTATTGTGAATCTATCTTTCTTTATGTCAACTTTGGTTTTTTGCGATGGTTCTACTGGTTTGCACATATCATTTGCATTCAATATGGCTCTTCAACATATACAACCGATATCTTATAACTTGTACAAGTCAACATCGGTGTTTGAAGGTTTATTGAGATGTATCCTTTGTGGATGTTCTTTCCATTTTTGGTTATCCATCATACTTGGTTTCGAGGGATGTTATAATTTGTCTTACCAATTATGATACTGCGGGTATATATCCAAAATCCACAAGATGTGTATGTAAACAAACTCAAATTCACACTTTGAACTTTTATATCATGAAAAACCGAATTATTCAACTTTTCGGTCTTTTGGTTGTCGGGTTTTTCCACTTCTTCGGGATTATGTTTCGAATAAAATGTCTCCAAGAAGTATTCCATGTATATTCCTTGGGTACTGCTCTAAGTACAAGGGGTATAGGTGTCTTGACTCAAAACCTCTCGCATTTATGTTACCCGTCATGCTCGTTTTGACGAGACTCATTTTCCTATTCCCAATAGTAGAGTTACAATAGTTTAAATAGACATAAGATTTACGCTTAGGTACCTTAATAAATGAAATACTAAACAATAAAATAGAATATGTTTATATTATCTATCATCCCCCCGTAGTAGAAGGGGTGGTTGATGCTGTAGAGGTGGGCGATATCGGTTCAGGAGGCAAGGTTATTGGGCTAGGTGGACTATGTGGTGATGGGCTGATGGAAATGTTGCTGGCGTTGGATTGTTGGTAAGGTTGGGAGGTAGTTGGGGATGGGTGAAAAGGGACAGTTATGGAGGTGGAGAAACAACAGGTATTTCCTTTACTTCAATTTTGCCAAAACCGGGTCTTTGTTCTCCATGTGAACTTGCAAATTCAAAAAGACAACCTTTTATTGCTAATACTAAACGAGCCTCCTCACCTCTTGAGCTAATTCATTGTGACTTGTGGGACCCTCCCCGATTAAATCGGTTGACAATTTCTCTTATTATGTTACGTTTGTTGATGATTTTTCTCACTTTACTTGGTTATATTCATTGCGGATGAAATCTGACTTTTTTGAGGCACTATCTATTTTTATACCATTTGTTCCAACACAGTTTTCATCATAGATAAAAAATTTTCAAAGTGATGGCGGCACAGAATGTACTAATCATCGTGTTCGAAAACTGTTTGAACAAAATGGCACATTTCATCGAATGTCGTGTCCATATACTCCTCAACAAAATGGCCGAGTGGAAAGAAAACATAGACATATTGTTGAAACCGGTTTGGCAATGTTGTTTCAAGCCAAATTACCTTCACATTATTGGGTCGATGCCTTTTCATCTGCCACTTTCATTATAAATTGTTTACCGACACCTTTACTTCATGGCAAATCACCTTTTGAACTTTTATATCATGAAAAACCGAATTATTCAACTTTTCGGTCTTTTGGTTGTCGAGTTTTTCCACTTCTTCGGGATTATGTTTCGAATAAAATGTCTCCAAGAAGTATTCCATGTATATTCCTTGGGTACTGCTCTAAGTACAAGGGGTATAGATGTCATGACCCAACCTCTCGCATTTATGTTATCCGTCATGCTCGTTTTGACGAGACTCATTTTCCTATTCCCAATAGTAGAGTTACAATAGTTTATATAGACATAAGATTTACGCTTAGGTACCTTAATAAATAGACATTTCTTATGCAGTGAATCAAGTTAGTCAGTTTTTGCATGCTCCAATTATTGATCATTTTCAAGAGGTCAAGAGGATCCTGCACTATCTCAAAGGAACAATTGCCTTTGGCTTACATTACAGTCGACCCACTACTACATCCTTACTTGGTTACTCTGATGCTAATTGGGCGCGCTGCTTGGAAATACAAAGATCCACATATGGTTATTCTATATTCTTGGGTGGTAATCTTATTTCTTGGAGTGCCAAAAAGTAATCTCACTGTTGCTCGATCGAGTTGTGAATCTGAATACCGAGCAATGGCTAATACTGCTGCGGAAATTGTTTGGTTGACTCATCTTCTTCAAGAACTTCATGCTTTACCGGTGGAACGCCCCACTATTCTATGTGACAATCAAAGTGCCATCTTTCTTACTCAAAATCCGGTCTCGCATAAACGGGCGAAACACATTGATCTTGATTATCATTTCTTACGTGACCTCGTGGCTGCTGGCAAGTTGTTTACTAAATATGTTCCAACCAAGCTTTAGGTGGCTGACATTTTTACCAAAAGTCTACCATCTTATCAGTTCAACGTTTTTCGCAATATGCTAAGGATTGGTCCTCCACCGTTCAGTTTGCGAGGGATGTTAGATAATATAAACATATTCTATTTTATTGTTTAGTATTTCATTTATTAAGGTACCTAAGTGTAAATCTTATGTCTATATAAACTATTGTAAGTCTACTATTGGGAATAGGAAAAATCTCATTCACTAATTCATGGTTTATATAGACATAAGATTTACACTTAGGTACCTTAATAAATGAAATACTAAACAATAAAATAGAATATATTTATATTATCTAACAACACTTAAATAAACTACGACTTATTATCATGTTTATTTGTGATAAATTTGATTCTTTTTATTCTTTCTCGTCATTTTAAAACAATAAATTTGCTAAAACAAAGTAAATAAATCCTTTGTCTTTTTATTACGATATAAACAATCTCAATTATAAATAAACTATTTTATAACAAAACAAAACAAATCCTTTTGTAATTGTTTTTTTTGGATATATAATATCAACGAGCAAATTAATATGATTTTATTCTTTTGTTTCAGGATTTACAATCCCTTTATTTCAACAAAAAGCGCATCAAAAGATTTTAGCATATTTATTTATATATTTTACATAAAATGACTGTTTTTCAGTGAGTACAAAAAGGAAACAGGAATACGTTATTCTTTCTTTGTTCCTTTTGTTCCAAACAGCATTCACTGCCAGAAACTATATATATATGAAATTTCGTAATATTTTAATTGATTTTTCGGCCAATGTTTGAGTTTTCAGATTTCAAAAACAGGGGTTCGAATATAAGGGCCTATTTGGTATCGATTATTTAACCTTAAAAGATTTTTTTTTTTGTCAAAACTAGTTAATAACTTATAACTTTGTGAAATTAAGTTTTAAAAAATGTGTTTAAATTAACTTTTTCTAAAATAGTTTTTAAATTTAACCAAAAATAACATTCATATATTAGCAACCATTTTAAGATTATAGGTAGCGGTAGGTTGCGAAAATGGTGGTAGGTGGAGGTGGGTGGTGCGGTAGTGTGCGGCGGCGATGGAGGTGGGTAGTGGTGGGTGATAGTGACAGTGGGTGGTGGCATTTGCGATGGGTGGTAGCATTGGCAGTGGCGATTGGTGGTGGCGAGGGGCGGTGTCAGTGGGTGGCGGCATTCGCGGTTGGTGGCAGCGTTGGTGGTGGCTGGCGATGGCAGGTGGCAATTGGTGGTGGCAGTGGGTGGCGAGGGGTGGTTTCGGTGGATGGCGATGTCAGTTGGTGGGGGATTGGGTAAATGGTGAAAAGTAGAGGTAGATTCATTGTTTTATGTCAATAAATAATAAGTAATTTTGTAAAACCATAATTTTTAGATCTTGAAAAACAATTTATTAACCTTTTATAAAAATTAATTTTTAAAAGTCATTTTAGGTTCGTCTAACAAGTTATTAATTATTGTTTTTTTTAAATTTAATAAGTTATTTTAAAATAAAATCTCAAATATCCCCTAAGATATGATATAATTAATACCAACGAGGAATTGTCTCAATAGTACCTCAGTATTCTTTCAAATTGAAGGTCTTGCGTTAAAAACTCTTCTGCAATTAAATAGGGGTCTGAGGGGGTCAAGATGTTTTCTCAATGGGGTTTTATTCCTAGGGTGGTTGTGGTGGCTCATGAAGATCCAGGTAACTAGACCTTGATGACATGGCCTGGAAACAGTGGACTCACACGATTGAGACCTTCGTCGTTAATATATATATATATATATATATATATATATATATATATATATATATATATATATATATATATATATGATGATTAATGATGATGATTGTTGCAATTCGATTGAAGATTCCTGACTTCTTGTTTTTTTATGGCATTTGATCCCAACATGTGAACCACTGATTTCTAGGCCACGTCACCAAGGTTTAGTTACCATGACCTCCGTTGAGACCCCACTACCACCTCAGGAGGAAACAGCACCGGAGAACACCTGACCTCCCAAGGACCCCTATTTCGTCTTGAGAGGTATTTGAACCCATAACCTTCCACAGAAAAGCCAAAAGAGTAACCATTGGGTTAGAAGCCTTTGGTTTAATTCCTGTCTTCTAATTGGACTCAGAAATAGTCAAATACGCCTTTGATTATTATTTGTTTCAATTTACGAGGGGATTCTCAAGAACAAAACTTTTCGACTTTTCAAAATTAATAACTTATGATCTTTTTTAATTAATCAAAATGATCGGAAGTTTGTTACACAAACAATAAATAATCAGATAATTCCTTTTATTTACTAATAAGACATTGCCTTAATGGTACCCCAAGATTCTTTCAAATGAGAGGTTTTGGCCTCAAATCCTTCACGCAGCGAAATAGGGGTCTGAGAGGGGTCAAGGGGTTTTCTCAGTGAAGTTTTCTTCTGGGTGGTTGTGGTGGCTCATGAAAGGTTCAGGTAACTAGAACTTGGTAGCATGGCCTGGAAACAGTGAGTTCACACAATTGAGACCTTCGCCGTTCAAAAAAAAAGATAATTCCTTTTATTTATTACAACAATCTTATTGTTATTTATTTTTAGTATGTTAGTAACCCGTTTAATACATAAGTTGATAAAAAATATTAAATAATCATAAATAAAAATATAAATTTATAAAATGATTTTGAATAAAGAATATGATTGAAATTAGACATAAGTTAGTATTTAAAACAATAGGTAATAATATAATTTTTTAAACATGTGTTTTCTAAAGGTTTTCAAACATGCTTTAAAAAATTTGTTTTATTGAATATTATTTTTTACAAAAAAAATTGTTACTATCCAGTCTATTACATTATTAGAATAACAAATATTAAATAATTAGTATTAGTGACTTACAAGTTATAAAATAACATTTTAGTATAAAATATACTTGAAATTCAGTATAACTAATAATTTAAGTAGTAAAACATTAATATCATCTTTCAAAATTTCAATTTTAAAAATTTGTTTTAATTTTTTTTTGCTAAAACTGTTTTAAAAATGTCATTTTTATACCAAAAATTTTGCTATTATGGTATATATTTTAGGACTTAAATAAAACATATTAATATTTATTAATAAAAATTTACTGTTTGTATAAAGAATAAAATATTATTTAAATTATGTATAAATAAATATATTTATATAAAAAAAGTATTTTTTTAACATTTTTTCAAAGTTGGCTTCTTAAGGATTTTGTCAATAAAAATGCTTTTGAAAAATATCATTTTTTAATAAATATCTCATTGCTTCAAAATTTTTTTTTAAAGTACATTTGTTTTAAGTTAAAATTATTTTTAAATTATCAATTTAAAAAAATCATATTTATAAAAAGTTGTTCTTTTAAAAAATCTCATATTTTATTAATTTTTTTTGAAAATTGTGTTTCTTTAATATTAAGGGTTTTATATATATAACGAAATCTATATCTAATTAAAATAACATATATAATGTAATTAATATTTATCGTTATATTTTATTAAAATAGTTGCATTTAATAAAAGAGAAAAACTAAAAATTTAGCATGAGTCTATAAGATGATCTAAAATAGTTATATTTAATAAAAAATAACCAAAAAATATTATGATTTTGTTATGAACAAGATAGATTACAAACAAGAACAACCATGAAAGGAAATTGATTTTCTCAGTTTTTTTCATAACTATTACATACATCACATATATATACAAGTGTTATTCATAACGGACAGTGAATCATTAATAGGATAATGATGATAATTTATGTCTATTACTTATGATTATTTATGACTCATCATTAATAAGAGAATGATGGTAATTTATGTCTGTTACTTATGAATATTTATAACACTCCCCCTCAGACATATCACCTCTCATTATTCACTAGGAACATTATACTACTGGATAATGTTGTTCGATGCTTCAGGATCGATAAAATAATTGATACTGCTGGATCAATTATGCTGCCTCATTAAAACCTTACCAAGAAAACCCAATGGGACAAAACTTAGTTAAGGAAAAAGAGTACAGCGTGTATAATGCTCCCCCTTAATTTAATAAACGTCTTTTAATCTACGAAGTCCAATTTTATGTGATAGTTGCTCGAAACTGCTTCTAGGCAAAGACTTTGTAAATAAATCTGCTAGATTTTCACTTGATTTGATTTGATGGACATCGATTATTTTATCCTTTTGTAAGTCACGCGTTGAAAATAACTTTGGTGAGATATGCTTTGTTCTATCACCCTTGATAAAGCCTCCTTTGATCTGAGCTATGCAAGCAGCATTGTCTTCATAGATAATTGTCGGGTCTTTCTTGATCTCTTTCAATCCACATGCTTGTTGTATGTGGTTAATCATTGATCTTAACCACACACATTCTCGACCAGCATCGTATAGTGCTATCAACTCAGCATGATTTGATGAAGTTGTTGTTAGTGTTTGCTTTGTCGACCTCCATGAGATTGTTGTACCACCATATGTAAATACATAACCTGTTTGAGACCGTGCTTTATGTGTATCTGATAAATATCCAGCATCAGCATAACCAACAAGCTGATATTTTTCATTTTTCTGATAAAAGAGACCTAAATCTCGTGTCCCACAAAGATATCTGAATATATGTTTTATTCCAGTCCAATGCCTGTGAGTTGGATTCGACCTATATCTTGCTAGCACATGTACCGCAAATGCAATATCAGGTCTCGTGTTATTTGCAAGATACATAAGAGCACCAATCGCACTTAAGTATGGTACTTCTGGACCAAGTACTTCTTCATCTTCTTCTTTAGGGCGATAAGGATCTTTATGTGTTTCTAGCGATCGGACAACCATGGGTATGCTAAAAGGATGAGCTTTGTCCATATTAAAACGTTTTAACATCTTTTCGATGTAGTTTGACTGATGAACAAATGTACCACCGCAAAGATGCTCGAACTGTAAGCCGAGACACAATTTTGTGGTACCAAAATCTTTCATTTCAAATTCTTTCTTTAATAGCTCAACAGTTTTTTCAATCTCATCAGGAGATCCAATTATGTTTATATCGTCAACATATACTGCTATTATAGTGTATTTTGAGATAGATCTTTTTATAAAAACACACGGACTGATTACATTAGACTCGTATCCCTCATTTTTAAGATATTCGCTAAGTCTATTGTACCACATACGACCAGATTGTTTTAGACCATATAAAGATCTTTTGAGTTTTATAGAACACATGTCTTTAGGTGTTGATTTTAATGCTTCGGGCGTTTTTAATCCTTTAGGGATTTTCATGTAGATGTCATTTTCTAGGGTCCCATATAAATATGCAGTGAAAACATCCATAAGTCTCATTTTAAGTCCTTCAGAGACTGTGAGACCAATTAAAAATCGAAGGGTTATCGCATCCACTACAGGGGAATACGTTTCCTCATAATCAACTCCAGAGATTTGGGAAAACCCTTGGGCCACTAGCCGGGCCTTATATCTTACAATTTCGTTCTTTTCATTTCGTTTTATTGCAAATACCCACTTATAACCGACTGGTTTGACGTCTATGGGTGTTCGAACTACAGGTCCGAAAACATTTCTCTTTTCTAGTGAATCTAACTCAGCCTTCAAGGCTTCTTGCCATTTTGGCCAATCATTTCTGTGCATGCACTCTTCTAGAGTTTTAGGTATGTAATCTTTTTCATTAATTACATCTGTTTCTATAGCAAAAGCGAATATATCATCAACACATGTTTTATCTCGGTTCCATATCGTACTATTCTGTACATAATTTATAGAGATCTCATCTTTATTTGGTGCCAATGTTTCTTCTGGAAATTCATTTTCTTCTGGGACATTTACCTCTGCTGGGGTTTCATTTGTAATGATTTCTGATCTTTCACCAACCATGTTATTTTGCTCTTTTCGTTTGCGTGGATTCTTATCTTTGGAGCCAATTGGTCTTCCACGTTTTCTTTGTATGGTAATCGCTTCAGTGATTACTTCAATTCGAGCAGGTGCATTTGATGCTGGTATATGTGATTTTGTGATTTTATTTATGTTTGTGAATGCATCTGGTAATTCATTTGCTATTCTTTGCAAATGTATAATCTTTTGAACTTCAGATTCACATTGACCACTTCGAGGGTCGAAATTTGATAACAATGATGCATTCCATGTTATTTCTTCTGTTACCAGTCTTTCTTTATTCTTATCTCCCCCTAAGACTGGGAATATTGTCTCATCAAAATGACAGTCAGCAAAACGTGCTGTGAACATGTCTCCTGTTAGTGGTTCTAAGTACTTAATAATGGATTGGGAGTTAAAGCCAATATAAATTCCTAATCTTCTCTGGGGTCCCATTTTGGTGCGTTGTGGTGGTGATATTGGAACATAAACCGCGCAACCAAATATTTTCAGATGAGACAGACTTGGTATTCTTCCGGATACCAACTGTAAAGGAGAATATTCATGATCAGCAGTTGGTCTTAATCTAACCAGTGCAGCAGCATGCAAAATAGCATGACCCCATGCAGAAGATGGTAATTTGCATCGCATCAATAGTGGTCTAGCGATTAACTGCAATCGTTTAATTAAGGATTCTGCTAAACCATTTTGTGTGTGAACATGTGCTACCGGATGTTCAACATTGATCCCAATTGACATACAATAGTCATTAAAAGCTTGGGATGTGAATTCTCCAGCATTATCCATTCGGATTGCTTTGATTTGATGTTCAGGGAAATTTGCTCTCAATTGTATGATTTGGGCTAACAACCAAGCAAATGCTACATTTCTAGTAGCCAGAAGACTCACATGTGACCATCGTGAAGATGCATCAATTAAGACCAAGAAATAACGAAATGGGCCACACGGGGGATGTATAGGCCCACATATGTCTCCTTGAATTCTTTCCAAAAATGAGGGATTTTCTTGTGATATTTTGGTTTGTGAAGGTCGAGTAATGAATTTTCCAAGAGAGCATGATGCACATGATAATTCTTGTGCTAACAAGATTTTTAAGCCATTGAGAGAGTGTCCTGTAGCACTTTTGATTATGCGCCTCATCATTGTGCTACCAGGGTGACCTAGTCGATCATGCCATATGGTGAATATGTCCTTATCTTGTAATTTTTGATTATTCACCATATATGACTCAATTGGATTGATATTGGTACAATATAATCCAGAGGATAGAGCATTTAATTCTTCAACAATGGTATCTTGACCATTTTTGTTGGTGATAATGTGTAGATATTCAATATTGTTTTCAGATGTTGTTTTAAGGTGATAACCGTTTTTTCGAATATCTTTAAAACTAAGTAAATTCCTTCTTGATTTACTTGAGTACAATGCATCGTTTATAATCAGTTGGGTACCCGAAGATAGGATAATACATGCTCTTCCCGAGCCTTCAATGAGGTTACAGATACCAGAGATAGTAGTAATATGTGTCTCTCTAGGAGATAACTCAGAGAAAAATTTCTTATGTTTAAGAATAGTGTTAGTTGTACCACTATCTACTATACATTCATCACCAATAATAGCTTTGTTGGAGCTTGGAGACATAATTCTGTAGAAATAATATTATAAAATCAATACAAAATTTAAGTCAAAACCATAACAATAGCTTTGTTTAAACCACGGTAGGAAGTTTTTTTTTTCAGAGATGTCAAGTGCGATGAACTCAAGTTTTGAGAGATTCGACATTTGTATCTACAAGGAAAGATACATATATTTAAAAGAATAAGCCTTTATATATGTTTTGGAGAATTTCAAGTTCTCATTCGTTAGAACTACGTGTTCAATAACGAAAGGCTATTCTTTTATATTTATTGACAAATTTTCTCTTATGTTAATTTACTAGGGAAGACAACAATATATGTCTAAATTCATTTTTCTACATTTTAAATAACATTAATGGTATGGAGACAACACAGCTTACAGTAATATGATATAGTTGTGTAGTCTATATTAAGGAGTTTAAAATGAACCTTATCTCAAAATTATTCTATGTATATATAAATGATCTCATGAAGTCACTAAATCAAAACTAATCTATACCTTTATTATTTATAAACCATATTATTTATATTGATTTAATACTTTCATACAAGTGAAGAAATCAGAAACATAAATATGTAAACAAGTTCAAAAGTCATTCTGAATTTAGAATGATGAAAAAAATATACAATATTTATATATTATTTATGCTAAATTTTAGCATTTACTAACTTTACGAATAAAAATAAAATTAGAAATAGGTAATAGCTAAATATATAATAAAACCGAATGGGTCTGACAAAATTCCCAACTTGTCGCTACCCTGTGGACTTTTCGGTTTCAATTTGTTCTTTTGCAAAACAAACCCTTATCCCCAAATATTGTCTATAAATCCGTAAGCAAAAAAAATGATTTCAAGTTGGGTAAATCTTTTGATGCACCAGTTCATCGGATTATCACGGAGAGGGTGCCCGAACATGTTCAACCAACGAACGCCGACCGACTTAAAGAAACAAAAATTTGATAGAGATATGGAACGATCTAACTGTTTTAGTGTGAATCACGGTCGGTAGCAGCCTCAACATCGTTAGCTAATGCAGTAAGAACCCAAAGGACAAGTCGATGTTTCATGAGATTATGAATACAAATTACAAAGGGATTAGAAATTTCAATTTGTACCTTAATCGTAAAGATACATAGCCGAAACCAATTGATGTGGCGATGTCGTAGCAACGTAAATTGTCGGCACTAACCTTGACTCTTCACTCCTTGTTTGTATGCTTTTTTTTTTCTTTACCAACTCTTGTCATTCATCTATCCATCATAGAGAAGAGATGAGATTTTGTGAATGGATTCATGTATGAGATTAGAGGCATTCGTGCTGATAACGTGTTATGAACAAGATAGATTACAAACAAGAACAACCATGAAAGGAAATTGATTTTCTCAGTTTTTTTCATAACTATTACATACATCACATATATATACAAGTGTTATTCATAACGGACAGTGAATCATTAATAGGATAATGATGATAATTTATGTCTATTACTTATGATTATTTATGACTCATCATTAATAAGAGAATGATGGTAATTTATGTCTGTTACTTATGAATATTTATAACAGATTTTTTATATTTATTAATATAAAGAATCAGATACAATTTGAAAAAAAAACAAAATATTTGTGATTATGATCAAACCAACAGTTGATTAATGTTAACTCTATTTTCTGATTTTAATGAATAGCTCTTACCAATAATGTTTTGTCCTAATAGTAACATGGAGGTATGGGGGAAGTGATAGAAGACTCGGGTCCTGGGTTCGATTCTTGATCACACTCGGTTTTACCGGCATTTCATCATCGTGCCTTTAGGCGGGTGCTTGGATTGGGTTTCTCCAAAAATTGGTGGCTGGTGGGCGAGGGACTCCGTCCGTCTGGACCAGTGGCCAGCTTGGGCATCCTTTAGCCATTGAAGGCCACATACTGAATACTCGACAGTTAATTAGTTGTCCGCTAAAAAAAATTCATGGCTCTTACCAATGTGACGCTTCAAGGAAAAATACGATGAGAGAGAAAATCTTCCGAAAATCAAAAAATTAATATATTCATATTGTTAGCATTATAATAATTTAACCGCATTATCTCAATGGTACCCTATAATTCTTACAAATGCGAAGTCTTGTGTTCAAAACCTCCCGCAGCAAAATAGGAGTCTGAGTGGGTTCAGGGGTTTTCTAGTAGGGTTTCCTCATGGGTGGTTGTGGTGGCTAATGGGAGGTCCATATAAATAGACATTGATGACATGGCCTGAAAACAGTGGGCTCACACGATTAAGACCATTGCCCTTAAAAAAATTAACCTACGTTTATAAGAAACTGATATTACTGTTATATAAACTAGAGTAAACTTTTCTTTTGCTCCCTGTGGTTTGACAAAAGTAACCATTTTCATCCAAATTTTGAAATTTTGCAATTTTCCTCCATTAGTTTCAGAAAATTAACCATTTTCATCCAAAGTCCATTTAAACTTTGGATGAAAATGGTTACTTTTGTCAAACCACAGGGACTAAAATGGTTAATTTTCTGAAACTAATGGAGGAAAATTGCAAAATTTCAAAATTTGGATGAAAATTGTTACTTTTGTCAAACCACAGGGAGCAAAAGAGAAGTTTACTCTATAAACTATTATTATGATGGTTAGGTTATTATTAACAGTTATATAAACGTTATTTTTCACAATCTATTTATATGTATAAAGAATAACAATTAAATAACTTTGTGAAGATCTGGGAATCTTGTCTCAGTGGTAAGGGATTATCCAAGTCTCGTAAAAGGTGAGGATTCAAACTCTACTTGGGGCATTTCCTTGTATAATGAGGTGAGAGGTTGAATTAGATCTATAATCCCGGGTTCGATCACAACAGGAGGCGAGGGCTTACCTATTTCATGAGATTTCGAGCATCTAGGGGGGTATGACTTATATTTGTCTGATGGACTTGGTTAAAATAACATACATGATATGTAAAATTATTGTCGACCATAAAAAAACTTTGCTAAGAATGACGATTAAATAACTATCACAACTCACCTAATCAAAATAATAGTTCCAACAAACTTAGGTTAAATCATAATAATAATGCTAACAAATTAAGAAACCATTTGGTTGGATCTGAATTATTAAGTGATAAATGGTTAAAATGTCTGAATGATTAAGAGGGTCTGAAACATTAAGTGTTGAACTGGTTAAGACTGTTTGGTTACCACATTTGAATGAAAATTAAAAAAAAACTTTTTTTTGATAAAAACCCTAGCCGTTCGCACCCCGCCCCCACCCGTCGCCGCCCGCCGCCACCCCTGTCGTCTTCAAGAACCATGAAGCGACCTCAAACGATTGGTGTGGTGCGGTGCAAGGTTCCCCAGCCGGAGGCTCCTCTTCATTGTGAACCATCAAACGACCTCGAACCGTGAAGCATCGACCATCGCAGCCGCCGCTGTCGTCGAACCCTAAATGAACCCACTGACGAGTCTCTTTCGTCGTCGACCATCGCAGTGGTGGTGCGGTCGATCGGGAAGATCACGAATTGTTTTGTGGCTCCGATCGGGAAGATCGCGAGTAAGAAAGTGGTACGATGCGGCCGGAGTTACGGTGCACTGGTGTGGTCGAAGGTACGTTGTAGGGCGGTGGCGCGGCCGGATGTGCGGTGTGGTGGGCAGCAATGTGGCGTGGTTCAGATGGAGCTGCGGTGTGGGTGAAAGAGCATGTGAGCATGGTTTTCATTCAGACATTGATTCATACCTTCTATCCTATTCAGATGTGCTTTTTTTGCACGAAACAAATGATCTGAATCTGAACCATTTAGATTTAGGCATATTTATATGCTACCAAACAACTCCAGTAGTGTTTGTGGGTATGCAACTGTTCACTTCAAGGAGACTAGGATGCATTATATACACCTTCTCTCCTAGCTACTTCATGCATGTCTTTCCTCTCTTTTTTTAGTAGGTAAAAATAAGTGGATTCAGTCCGGCCCTTCTATGTCGGTTTTTTACTTTATTTTCCCCCTTTTTTTGGACCTAAGGTTTCATACTTTCATCATATTCTTTGCTGTTTTTTTAAATCTTTTAACAAGTCAAATTAAAGTTTTTTTCTTTTGTTTGCTTGATTTTTTAAAACTACTATAAGCACGTTCATGTTTCGATCTTTAAGGCAGATGTGGGTTTCAATACTCCTTGCACATTATCATGCAACATATCATACCATATATGAGTCACTATCAATGATATATGGGCCTTGATGATTCGATATAAAATATGCAAGGGACAATATTGGAAAATAAGTCATATTTAAAAACGAGTATAACTGGTAATTTTACGCTAACGTGGCTTCAAAATGTATAATAAGTCAAATCTTTACTTTTGATGGAATATATATATATATATATGTGTGTGTGTGTGTGTGTGTCACAACACGTTTCCTAACAAAATTTAAGTTGAAATGCAAACAAGCTGAAAATATAAATAAAATAACGTTATGTAAAGTTTAAGGTTAAAACTTAAATTTTAAGATTGAAACTTAAAACTTTTAAAAGTTGAAGGATTAGAAATGTTGAGTGGCATGCTACCACTGATACTTCAAATTGTGTGCATTGATAAATCCAAAACTCTATATATCAGGGGAGTCAAATTGACCTTTGTATAAACTAAAGGTATATAAATTAGTCGTTTGATAGTGAAGTCTAAAAGTTTGATGTTAGTATAGGGATAAGTATAAACTATAAAACCCAAGAGGGTCATATTGAAATTCTCCAAACTTTAGTGATAAAACAAAAAAGGTCCAGAGTGAAAATAAAAGGTTTTGACATTTGGTGTAGAATTATTCTATAAACTATAAAAATATGAGAGTGTTAAAGTAAAATTTTACAAAGTTCATAAATAAAACTAGTAAGTTTATAAGTAAAACTTTAAAGTTTTGAATGTCATATGATTGAAGTATAAATGAACCTCAATAGCGTTGAAAGTTGGGAGGTTAGAAGCAAACGCTTGCGTATTGCCACCAATAATTTAGGTTAAGTATAAGCATAAAATCTAGGCTCTAAAAATTTGAAGGGAACAAAGCGATAATTTATGAATGAAATTAGAGTCAAGAGCCAAACCTAAAATTATTGATATTAATTGTAAAGATAAAACACTAAATTCAAAAAAATCAAGAGAGATCAAATTAATGTTCTATAAAGTCTAGGGGCAAATGTAAAACTATAGGAGTGATGCGTAAAGGTTTTAATGTTGAGCGTTCAGATAAAGGTTAAAATGATGTTTTACAAAATATAAAAGTTAAATGTAACTTTAGGATTAAAACATAAAAGCTGAAGTATTAATTGTCAGGATAAACTTTAAATTCTAAAAACTAAGAGAGATAAAATGTCATTTTACCAATTTGGAGAATTATACCTTTTTATTGGGTGGTTAAAAATATTGGTTGGGTAAAAATATTTCTAATATAGGAAGATATGTTTTATAAGATAAAAAACAAAACAAACAAAAATTAAAAAAAATTATATCTAGTTTAGATAAAATTAAATTATAAAAACCTAAGGAAAAGTTGAAATGACGTTTTACCAAATTTGAAATTTAAATTTTTTAAAGTTTTGAGAGTTGATGGATTAAAAATACTTTAATTAAATGGTTAAAGGTATTTCTAATTGAGAGACCAAGGTTATCTAAAATAAAAAAAAATACATAAAACAAAGAAATTAAAAAGAATGACTAAAGTGTAATTTATAAAAAAAATAATAAGAATAAAAAGATTGATAGATTAAAAGATTTTTTTAATTCTAATAATTTGAATACAACTAAGCAAAGACTAAAATAAATAAAATAGAAAAATAAAGATAAGACACAAAAATATAAAAAAGATTAAAAAAATAAAAAAAATAAAGATTAAAGAATCAATATTTGAATTAATCATAAGGGCATGAGTACAATTACGAAATTAAAAAAAAAATAGGCCTAAAGTACTTTTAATATCGGGATCGATTTTGCATAAAAGAAAAAACAAAATATAATGAAAAGAAAACATAAAAGTTTTGACATTGTGTGTAAGTATGAACTTTGAATTTATAAACTTAAGAGAGTTAAATAACATTTTATCAAGTTTGAAATTTAAACATTTAAAGTTTTGAGAGGTTTCCGGCTAAAAATACATTTAATTGAATGACTTAAAGGAATCCTAACATATATAGAGGTTATATTAATGAAAAAAAATAAAACCAAGGAAAAAAGACGAAAAAAAAAATAAAGCAAAATGAAAAAGTTCAATGAAAATAAAGTAAAAAATATATATAAACTAAAAGAAAATTTTAATTCTTTTAAGGAATTAGGCACCAAGGGCGAAGTTTAATAGGAGTCGAGGGTAACTCCTTCCCTATTTTTTTATTCCGTAATTTTATATTTTTGATCGAAATGTTTTTTTTGTTTTAAGCATTGGTTTGGCCCCGTTGCTAAGTTATGTCACTGTTAGACACAATAAAAAAATTAGGGGATAAAAACAATGAAGAAAAGATGAGCGATATGATTAAATAATAATCTTAAGCATTAAAGGAAAGGTTATTAATTTTATGCGTCAGAAAACAATTAAACGAAAACTTAATAAAATAATAAGAAAATTCGGTATCATAGACGTTGCAATTTAAGTATATATAAAATTTGTGGGTTATAAAATAATGTTAATAGTAAATATACCTGTTAAGATAATTTAAAAACAAATTTTAATCAATTTATCTATAACCCAACATGTAACAACATATTTTGTTCATGCTAGTAATTGAACATGCGACATCCTTAATATTAAAGTCACAGGGTATCTCCCTACCTTTCTCAACCAATTGAACTCACGATCAATGGTATATTTAACTCTTTAATACACGAGATATTAAATAGTTAGATGGGCTACAAGCTCCTAGTTGGGATACGTCCATCTTTCTTGGTAAAAGACATACACAATAACAAATTCATAAAAGGAAAATAAGAAAAGAATTTAGTGACTATCACATTATTAGACAAGTGTTTACTGTTGATTATAAACTCAAAATACAACGTATTACAACTAATGTTGTAGGGAGACTCAAGTTTTTGGGATCCAAGACAAACACAAAAATTGTCCTATTATTCGTATATATATTTTTTCTTGTAATAAAAATTTATGGTTTGAAATTTCAAAAAATACAAAAAATATGTTAATTTGTTTATGTATTCATAAGTTAGTAATAATTACAGTTAACCAATGATAATTATAAATGATATAAACAAAAATTGCTAGAAAGTATAATATTTATTTATGATATTTTATCTCTGCATCACTTTGTTAATAAGCATCATTACTCTATTTATCATTACAAGTTTGTCTAAATCTTTCACCCGTATCCTTAATAAATAAAATTTAATCAAACATCAACTAAAGTTGTAATTATTGAAAATAAAAAAATGTTAAACAAACTTTTTCTTTTGAAATGGTAAGTGAACTATGTAATTTTTCATATTAAAAACGATAAAATAAATAACCTGAATGATAACACGTACAAATAATGAATGATTTGGGACCAAAAATATAGGGACCCTAGACCGTTGCCTATATATTCAAGTAGTGAAGCCAACATTGCAATGTTGATGAGATTTGAGACCAGATCAGACCAGCCAGTTAAAAGCAATCGGACTGAGAATCGGTAGGAAAAATGGTCCAAAATCGTATGGTCTAGATGTCTTCAAATGAACATGCCTAAAAAGAATTATTAGAACGTCACATCATGACCAATTGCATAGACCCCACGATTTGAGTTGATACGAACTATGTGATATATATGTAAGCGTAAGTAAACCCAAAGGGTGCATAAACAAGAATAAAACATCATATCCTTGACCAATAGAACTAAAGCACAAAAGTAAACGGACGGTTTACCCATTTAAATTGCACGTTGCACATTTTAACATGTATGACCTAATATGATGCCCTGTGTTTAATTAATAACTAATACATGCATAATTTATGAACCTATATTACTTATGACTCGGATGATCAATTATGATTCGTATGACCAAATATGAATTATGTAAGATCTAGTATGCATATAATCAGAAGTAGGTTAAACGTTATACCTATAAAGCTACAACATAGACATAAACTGCATTATGACTACTTAATTAATGACATGTATATCACGTTATAATTTGATGTGACTTGCATATGGCCAAGTATATAAGCACAAACAAGAACAAAGTTAGTTTGTAACTTTAAAGTCAAACACACACTCACTAGTAAGCTAATTATGTAGCACATTATAACACGTATAGCCAAACATGATAAGGTATGATTTAATCAAACTTTGCGAAGAGTTATGATCGAATCAAATATAAAAAGAAAAATAGTAAATTAATTAATTAGTAAAGAAGGTGTTGAATATATTATTAGATATATATTCCCAATGAAATATGAAATATATGTTGCTTTCATGCTGGTGTGTAAAACTGTATGATTTAAGTTTAGATAAATTGTAGTGATTGGTTTATTTGTTTTATTGTTATGTAATCTCGCTTTCATATGAAAAGGACTCAACGCCATGAAAATAGGCTTTAGTAAGAGTCCAAGTCCAAGTAGTGATTGAAAATGGCAGTAAGCATCCCTTTCCAGAAAGTGCTTCCATATATCCCAATACAAATGCCACTTCTCACCTGGGCTCCCCCTCTTCCACTCCATCGATCGCATATATAAATAATATTTATCATTCTAACCCCCCCTTTTATTATTTTTTTAATATATATATATATATATATATATATATATATATTACACACACATTAACACATATACACATACTAACATTAACATTATTTGTTTATACACCTATATAGTACTCTTAAGTTATAAACTCTTTGGTATCTCTAATAAGTAACTCATACTCGATCACACTGATATATCTCACAATTCTAACATTTAATTTAAAAAAAATTCTTCTTATTTTATTTCAGTCAACTACACTAATTTAGGACAAGCTTACCATCCATAATATCTTTAAAGGAAAGCTACGGAATTTTTTGCATTCAAAAAATTAACTATAGTTAATTGTAGATTGGTTTTTTTTATTTAGTAGATTGAGATAGATATTGATTTTATGCTCCAAGTAGTACTCGAGTTATATACATATACATATATATACAGAGGTCCGCAAAAAAAAGGGAACTGGAACCGATAATCCGTACTGGTGGGCACAAACGGGTCCGGTTTATCAGACAAATTAAAACCGAAACCAAAACTGGAAAAAACGGAACTGGTTCCACCTGTACCCGACCAAAACCGGAACCGGCCAAAAACAGGTCGGAGCCGGTCAAAACCCGAAACCGGTTCTTGACTTAATTTGTTGATCAAAACAGGTAAAAAGCCCGATTTACGCACCTCTATATATATATATATGTTATAAATCCGTGTATTACACAAGTTTAGTAATAAAAAGTATGCAATTTTATAAGGTTTTTATGTATTTATATTTTTGAAAGAATTTTATTACATAAAATAATATAAAATAAAAATACAATAGCAATTTAAAAATTAAACACTTTTCTGTATATCACATTTGTTATTTTATTTGAAATTAAGAAAATTGTTAATGTCGTTAAGTTTACATTCTTAATTTTAAAAATTAAGTAATTTTTTTATAGATTGATAAATTTTACAATCAATTGTCAACAGATTTAATATTTTATAAATAACAAAGCTTGTTGTAGTTTGATATAAAACATAATACATGATTGTATTTTTTTTATAAAAATTAATATTTATAGGATTTAATAGTATTTATAGATTAATTAGAACTTTTTTTAAATTAAAAATTCCTTAAGTTTCATTGATGATTTTATAAATGAAATAAGTTAATTTTTGATTTCTATTTATATAAAAAAATGAATATAAAATAAAGGGAATAATTAAGAGGATTATAGGAAGACTATGTTAGAACATGTGTATTTTAAATAATGTATCATATATTTCGAAAAGACATTTTATAGAAAAATTAAAAATATGACTAATTATTTAATAATATTATTTATCAAAATGATAAAATTATTAATATTAATAGGATAGACTATAGAGATAGAAAAAAAATATTTAATAAAATATGACAAGTCGTCGCTATAGGGTTATGTATAGGTTTTCGTCCCTAGACTTCCCAGAACGCTCCCTGATCGTTTTCTCCGCCCCCATTGACGAATTTCGGCGATTTTAACCATCTTTGGGCCATTTGAAGGTATTTTTTTTGTTATGAATCATTTGGATTGTTTATTTTACTATCATATGCTTTTCTTTTCTTTTTTGCAATTTTTAGTGTTTTTTTTTGGTTTTTTAGAGATTGGTTCGTATGAATGTTTTTTTTTTGTTTTTTATGAATGTATATTGGTTCGTGTGTGTAATGTTATGTTTGTATTTATTGTGTATTTGGCCGTATGTATATGTGTATGTTCATATGTTTGTGTTATTTTGTATGTATATGTGTATTTGTATGTACATGAGTATTGTGTATGTGTATGTGTATGTGTATGTGTAATTAGTATTTGTATGTGTATGTACATGTAAATTTGTATGTGTAAGTGTATAAATATTGTTTGTATTGAATATTGATTTGGTGTATTGCATTTAGATGTATTATTACAAGTCCATATACATATGTGTATGTGTATGTGTATGTGTATGTCTATAAATATTGTTTGTATTGTATGTTGATTTGGTGTATTTGCATTTATATGTATTATTACAAGTTCATATACACTTGTAATGTGCAATTGTATGTTTGATTATGTATATGTTTTTTATGTTTTAATTATAAAGTTTGTATGTGTAAGTTTATCTACACTAATTGTATATGTGTATTTGTATGTGCATATGTATTATTACAAGTCATATACACTTGTAATGTGCAATTGTATGTTAGATTATGTATATGTTTTTTATGTTTTAATTATAAAAGTTTGTATGTGTAAGTTTATCTACACTAATTGTATATGTGTATTTGTATGTGTATATGTATTATTACAAGTTCATATACACTTGTAATTTGCATTTATATGTATTATTACAAGTTCATATACATTTGTAATGTGCAGTCGTCGCTACAGATGATCCTTTGGTGACGACATTAACAGCGACGACAAGTCCGGGCAACAACGACAAAGCAATAGAGACGACCGGGCAGCGACGACTTGTTGTCGCTATAGCCTATAGGGACGAAAAAACGGACCTATTGCGACGACTTTTGTCGTCGCTATTCTCTTTTATCCCTGTAGTGTTAAATATTATACTGCGCATATGACTTTTGTTAATATTTCTTCATATGATTTTTTTTAACTCGAGTTATAGATGAGTTTCTTTCAAATAACAGGTATATATTTATAGGGACATATAAAATCAAAACAATATTTTTCATAAAAAGACTTATTTTTGTAATGATTTTTTTTTCCTTTTACTAGATTTATGTTTGTTTATACTATATTTTATTTTTTACCTTATCTAAAGATACAATGTAAAAAATATTTGGTTTTACATTTTTAAACAAAAACATGTTTTTTTTATCCAACCCATATATATATATATATAGAGAGATAAGTGATCTATTGCTAACCTTAGGATAGAGCAATAACCCATTAACCTCACCATATTTAATGATCAAATTATAAGATGTTTATCTAATGGTTGATATTAAAATATAATATAATAATGTAATTGATTTGAAAGAAAAGAGAATAAGGGTATTAATGTAATTTGTTATATTAAATACTTTACCCCCTTCTTTTTTTTATACATCCATAACTTTTTTATACTATAATATAAAAATTGCACCATTTTACTCGTCTTATTTTTCTCCTTAATTCCGTTATAGACATGACTAGGTTTTTTTATTTTTTTTCGGATGTTCGTATTTACACCAATGTAACAAGTATAAAAATAACAAATTATTTTTAACGAGTTGTAACGAATTTGGGTTTACATTGTTGTAGAATAAATAGGGTTTACGTTTAAGAGTGTAAACAAGCCAAGCCGATCCCGAGCTAGTTAATTACGTTATATTCTTGACTAGGTTTTTTTATTTTTTCCGTATGCTCCAAAATTCGTTATATCTACAAGATTGTAAATACATTTTCATATTATAAAAAAATTATATCTACAAAATTGTAAATACATTTTAATACTTTAAAAAATACTATAACATTTTGTTGATAAAAACCAAAATTCGTTATATCTACTAGATTGTAAATACGTTTTAATACTTTAAAAAAAAATTATATCTACAACATTGTAAAGACATTTTAATACTTTAAAAAAATAATATAACATTTTGTTGATAAAAACCAAAATTCGTTATATATACAAGATTGTAAATACGTTTTAACACTTTAAAAAAATTATAGCTACAAGATAATAAATATATTTTAAAACTTTAAAAAAATACTATAACATTTTGTTGATAAAACCAAAATTCGTTATATCTACAAGATTGTAAATATATTTTAATACTTTAAAAAAATACTATAACATTTTGTTGATAAAAACCAAAATTCGTTATATCTACTAGATTGTAATATGTTTTAATACTTAAAAAAATACTATAACATTTTGTTGATAAAAACCAAAATTCGTTATATCTACAAGATTTTAAATAAATTTTCATACTTTAAAAATTATATTTACAAGATTGTAAATACATTTTAGTATTTTAGAAACCAAAATTCGTTACAAAATCAAGAATATAACGTAATTAACGAGCATCCGGAAAAAATAAAAAACTTAGTCAAGAATATAACGTAATTAACGATGTAATCCCTAGGGTTTGTTATGAAAATCGAATAATTTTAAACGTGTTTAAATTCTAATAATGACAAGTTTGGGTTTATTTTTAAATATCTAATGTATTTAAAAACACAAAGTTATATGACAATTAATACATAAAAATATATATAGGTATTATTCTAAACATCTAATTAATAAAATAAAATAATGATGTTCAATTTATAAAGCTAAGTCAAAAATAAATAACTTAGTAATAATTACTAATAAACTTGTAAACAATTGATACTAAACCATAAAGATTACAAGAAAATAAATGTTATATATATATATATATATGTGTGTGTGTGTGTGTGTGTGTATATATTGAGCTTTAAGAATAAATAAATAATAATGATAATAATAATGATAATAATAATAAAGTTTTGTAAATAAAAGAAACGTTTATAATTTAATAAACTTTTATTTTAGTTTTAACATGAAATAATATAAAAAAACAAGTTATTTAGTTTATAAAAAAAAAAAAAACCTAATAAAAAGGTTCTTTTACAAATGTTGAAGGAAAAAGGAGCCATTAAATTGAAAGACCAATTCTGCAAATTTTAAAACTCATTTTTCAGCTTTAAAAGAATTAAAAAGTGAATACTTAGAATCTAAAACATAAGGGGCTGAATTGTAATTAACCCAAACTACCCTCCACCTACACCCGTTTTTCTCAATCGGTACCACCAAGACCCGGTTTCGACCCATCTTCCAAACCCGATCGAATCTAGCTCAATACAACCCGTTGTCTATCATTTTGGAAAAGTTATTCACGCGTTAACAGCTAGGAATCGTCATTTAATCAAGAATCAATCGAATTAAACTCAAAATCCATTCTAAAAATAACACAATCAACCATAAATTCGAATTCACCCGAAACCACTATAAAAGCTCAATAAAAACACACAACCAGTACCATATAAACATCTCGAAACTGTCTGAGCTAAAGAAGAACACTCAAGAACTCCACATATCCCAATTCGAACGCAAGTCCGGCCGACTCTCTGCGTGAATCCGAACACCACTCAAACGAGCATCATTCCAAGTAAGTCATATGTCTCTAGAACCGTAGTGATGTAAGGATCAAAAGCCCTATGCTTTTGATCCCTCACCGACAACAGATCGAACGGATTTAGGAGCTATTCGAATTAGGGTTCTTACGATTAAGAACTCGATTTTTAGGATTGAATATCCTTTAAACAAATCTGATTCTTTCAGATTGAAACCATCTAGCTTACTGGTTTGAGCGCACACAATCAACCTATGGGTCGGGGGTTCAAAACCCGCCCGGACCACCCTTAACCGGTTTTTACCCATTTAAACTTGTTTTATTTTTATTTTATTTTAAAATAATATTCTGAGTTTTTTTAAAAAAAAACATAAATATACATTTTATTTTTATTCAAAAACAATTTTAGTTATTAAAAATGTGAGTAAAACATTTTAAAACAATATTAACTATTACAAAACATAAACTTTCAAAAAACCATTTTTTTTACAAAACATTAAAAAAAATAATAATAATAAAATAAAAAAATAAAAGCCTTTGAATTTTGTTTAAATCCTTTGAAAATGCCAAGAAGGAATTTTATTAACAAAATAATTATTATAAAATTTAATAATATGTTGCTTATATTAAAGAAAAATTAATCTTTCTAAAAATCATTAAACTTATAAATTATAATTTTATAAAATGAGTTGATTTTAATTGAATGATTTGAAATATCATTTTTTTTATAAATTACAAGACATTCACAATGAATATTATTTTTCAATGCTTTGTTTAATAAATTAAAACTTTTTAAACAATAAATATTATAGAATAATTATTTTTTTTCTACATAAATAAAATTCTAAACTAAACCATGATCAATGAGGCATAGGCTTTGTCAAATAAATACTTTGAAATGCTTTGACATTTCATTATATTTACAAATAAGAATAATTAATTACAATTAAATATTCTCAAAACAATCATTCTTAGACTTTATAATAAATAAATGGAATAATAAAAGTATTCCAATTTATTTATTAAATACAAATGGAGGTTATTTAATTATAATAGATAATTAAATAATCCTAAACCATTATTCTAAGTATACATTTTAGAACATTAGGGATTCCATAGAAGCCATAGACTTCTAGGCAAACATTTGAACTTTAGGCAATCATTTGAACTTTAGTCTAAGACATATGCTTTTAAACATTAGGAAAGGACTTCTAACTTTCCTCATTCATACAACAAACAATTTGGACAAGCTTAGACAATACACAAGTGAGTTAATTCTTACTCCCTTTTTACATTTTGTAACTTTTTGGGATGTTACATATGTCTTATACAAAAACATATTCATAGAGTCAAAAACATATACATGATGCAAACTCTTAAGCTTAGTAGACATGA
Organism: Mikania micrantha; assembly: GCA_009363875.1. NCBI lineage: Eukaryota > Viridiplantae > Streptophyta > Magnoliopsida > Asterales > Asteraceae > Mikania > Mikania micrantha. The sequence goes on from SZYD01002694.1 coordinate 58,362, forward strand.
TTTAGATGATATGTGAACTTATGTGCTAATTGCTATGTGGGATTTAGGTTAGAAGACGTTTCATACAAAAACAAAACAATATCTAGTAGCCTAAGAATGTAGCGACGTTCTTCGCATTGACTTATGTCTTGTGTGAAAAAGGTGAAAAATACACATACATAAACATTATGATTTACGTTATTTAAGTTAAGACCTAGCTAGTCTTGACTTAAACTTTGTAAGATCATTTGTTTGGATTCTTGCTTTGTGCTACTTGCAAATTTACATATGTTTAAATCCATTCTATTTTGTTTAATAGTTTTGCATCCTTTTTATAAGTATTATATTAAACTGTTTTGAATTGCTCACCGACTATGCAAATAGTTGACCCTTTATTTTACATATGTAACAGGTTAAGTTGAAGACGTATGATGAAGACATAGATTAGGATTAGAGGACCTAGTTAATTAAAACAATGTTTAGAATATCATTTGTAATTGTTTGTGTAATCAAAATTCTTGTAATGAAATTTGAATTATATGAATTTAATGTTTGTATTGATTATTATGGATGTTTTAAATATTGAAACTTTAACATAGCACCATGAGCTTTTGAACAGTCAAACTCGCGCCCCGACTTATTCCGCCGTTGGTCGGGGTGTGACAGATTGGTATCAGAGCCATGGTTATAGGGATCTAGGTTATTAGAAAATGGTGGCCTAGACTATAACTAAGCTTCCCCTATATGAGTTAACTCATATTACACTTGCTTGTTCATTTCTTGCTTATGTGCTATGTGTTATACTTAATCAGTATGTGTTATACTTATTCATTATGCGTTATGTTATATTTGTTACCATAGAGGAAAGACATAGTTATTAAAATGCCTTTGCTCACACTTAGCTAAGAATGCCTTAGTTTAAGAAACACTTCATATCATGGAGATTACTTAGAAAATTGTTTTCAAGTGAACTTTACTCTAAACTCATGTGTGTGCAAGTGATCCTTAGTTGATAAGTTGCGAACTCATTCCTTAGAGAAATTAAGTTTAGGAAATTCCAATGTTGATTTTATGATTCTGTTAGAATTAGGTTTGTGAAGTGGATATGTACTAACTGGAAGGGTGTAGTACCGGTAGTTGGAATTCCTGTCTAGGAAAGCTATTCGTATAACTCCCCGAGGTACTGTGGGACCTGTCTAGCTTTCCTGGGGACTTCTGATGAGAGTATAATCACTTATAAGCCAAAGCATATCACACCAAACACTTTACAAACCAAATGATTCTAATATGTCACCCGGTATTCAATATTGGATACCATTCCTCATGTTTTCAAACAAAGTTCAAATGATTTGCTTATAATCTCATTAGAATTAAGTTGTTAAGAAAGACATGTACAAACTGGAAGGGTGAATACCAGTAATTGAGACTCCTGTCTAGGAAAACGATTCATAATCCCTGACGAGGGACCAGTCTGGCTTACCTGGGGATTTTCAATGAAAGTATTTTACCTATAGGCCAAAGCATGTTAACTTCTTGCAAACAATATTAATTCTAAATGATTATTAATCAAATTCAAATGACTTCAATACACATGTTAGGATTCAAAGCAAACTTAATTGATTTATTGTGTGATTTTATATTCCATGACATTTCTTCTAAGATTAGTAATAAACTTTTTATTATTATATCTTAGATGAAACAAATGTCACAAGTCTAAATTATTCTCATGTTAAAACAAAAATAAAAGTTTATAAAATTATAAACCTTTCTTTTATTTACAAAACTTTATTATTATTATCATTATTATTATCATTATTATTTATTTATTCTTAAAGCTCAATATATATATATATACACACACACACACACATATATATATATATATAAAACATTTATTTTCTTGTAATCTTTATGGTTTAGTATCAATTGTTTACAAGTTTATTAGTAATTATTACTAAGTTATTTATTTTTGACTTAGCTTTATAAATTGAACATCATTATTTTATTTTATTAATTAAATGTTTAGAATAATACCTATATATATTTTTATGTATTAATTGTCATATAACTTTGTGTTTTTAAATACATTAGATATTTAAAAATAAACCCAAACTTGTCATTATTAGAATTTAAACACGTTTAAAATTATTCGATTTTCATAACAAACCCTAGGGATTACAGTCTCCCCTACTTTAGGGAATTTCGTCCCGAAATTAAGTTAATAGAGGGTTTTGATAAAGGGGTTGATTGTTTCTTATGTTGTTTTGTTCTCTTCTATTGATTTAATTTATTACTCTTATACTTATTTAACTTTTTAGGGTCATAAAGGATTGTCTTGATGATTATGGAGGTTTGTAATTACTTTTGTTTAAGATTTAATGTGAAATGAACTTGAATTAAAATATTTATGGGTGAGTACTCTTGTTTAGTATTTGTATACGCTTGCGTATTTTGTTAGGAGGGTTTTAAATTAACGATAGCTTACTTAGCTTATGATAGGAAGAATTCGGAACATTTTTGAGTAAGCCTAGTGTAAAAATACACACTCGATATGGGTACATGAATATCAATTGATTTGCCTAAGATTCTAGACTGGAGAGTAATTCACTAGAAGTTGTTGATTGACAATTCTATCCTTGGTCAAGTTTTTGGTGCTACTAACAATGTATTATTAGTGTTTATATATAGGGTATACCGCAGCCACCTTGACTACCTTTGAATATATGTTTGGCCACCTTGACTATTTGTTTGACTTGTATGAATTAGAGATTTTAACAACTGTAATCTTGAAAAAAAAATCTCGTGGTTGTAACGCATGATTTGGTTGATAGTTGATTTTTGAATATGTTGATGATATAGAATACATTAGAATGTGATATTGCATGGTTGTGATAACTAATTATCATTAACCGTATTATAATATCATCGAATCTTTTGAATCTTCGTTTAAATGTGAGAATATAAAACAATTTACTTAGGAATCGATAATATGAACTTGTTGTGAAAGTTTTATATGGAATCACCCATACGAACATTTCATTAGTTCAAGCCAAACATATTGAATTCTAAATGAAATGCAAATAATAATAAGACATGACATTCAAGATTGGAATAGTTTCACACGAAATCAGAAATACATGAATCAAAAGAAACAAATGAAAATTCAAATTTATTGGTCGCTCCTTGAATATGTTTGAATATCAAAATCAGTTTTTCATACTGCATTGTTCATAACTTCATTGTTATCTTGACCCAGGTTCGCGTTAACATTGAAAACACGACCATTTGCTCCTTGATTGACTTGATTGTTTGGGGCCACGATTGCATTGACCCTTCGAGGGCAAGTATTAGCAAAGTGGTTTGGGTCCCTACAAGTATAACAAGCTCTAACCATTTGTTGTCTCGGAGCAGTGAGGGCAGGAGCATTGATTTGATTGACTTGGTTGTTTTTAACTTTGGCCACACGGCAGTTCGTAGCAAAATGACCAAAACAGTTGCAATGAGTGCACAACCTACAAGGATGAACAGGCAAATGATGGTGATTGCAAACAGTGCATAGTGGATGATTACCCGAATAGACTTTCTTGGGTGGTTGGGTGAGAATAGAAGGTGCAACTTGTTGAACAGGAGTGGCCTGGGTCACCATATAGTTCATATGATCGGCCTTCCTTTTGTTGTTTCTCTTGAATGAAGAAGATGACCCAGCTTTGGCCTCTTCTTTGGGTGTTTCATCTGAACCTTTGACCTTGTCTTTCTCTTTCTTGGGCCCCTTCCTAGTCAAGGTCCCATCCTTGACATGGTTGTCAGTCAAGGTCGCAGCTAATTGAATGGCATTAGCTAAGGTCTTTGGCTGGCTACTAAGAACTGAATCTCGAATCTGCATTGGCAGTCCACCAATATACTTTTCGATTGCCCTTTCCAAAGGGGTCACCATGTGAGGGCATAACAGACTTAGTTCATGGAAACGATTATTGTATATCAGATTTTCACCACTATCTTGCTTAAGATCCCAGAATTCGAACTCAAGCTTTTTGACCTCACTTCGTGCGCAAAACTCATGGGTCATTCGTTCCTTGAGTTGATCCCAAGTCAAGTTAGCATCAGTGTTTTCCCCAATGGCCTTCTTTTCATTGTTCCACCAGGTTAAGGCTCGTTTTTGAAGGGTTCCAACAGCATACCGAACCTTCAGATTGGTCGGGCAGTCACTGTTAAGAAAGGTGTTTTCAATCCCCTCGAACCATTGGAGCAGTCCAGTTGCCCCGTCTGACCCATTAAACTTGGGCGGGTTGCAGGAGTTGAAATGCTTAAACGAGCACTTTGGTTGATTGGCTTGTTCGGGAGTCAGATTGATGTGGACTTGTTGGTGCAGTTGTGCAACCGTAGTAGGTAGTACGGTTCCCATTTGTCGGGCTATTATTGAAGCGATACGACGTTCAGCTGCGCGTTCTCTACGAGCCATCTATACAAATATGAAGTTTGATTAGGAATAGAATATGATCGATAGAGAATAATTTAGACTTGTGACATTTGTTTCATCTAAGATATAATAATAAAAAGTTTATTACTAATCTTAGAAGAAATGTCATGGAATATAAAATCACACAATAAATCAATTAAGTTTGCTTTGAATCCTAACATGTGTATTGAAGTCATTTGAATTTGATTAATAATCATTTAGAATTAATATTGTTTGCAAGAAGTTAACATGCTTTGGCCTATAGGTAAAATACTTTCATTGAAAATCCCCAGGTAAGCCAGACTGGTCCCTCGTCAGGGATTATGAATCGCTTTCCTAGACAGGAGTCTCAATTACTGGTATTCACCCTTCCAGTTTGTACATGTCTTTCTTAACAACTTAATTCTAATGAGATTATAAGCAAATCATTTGAACTTTGTTTGAAAACATGAGGAATGGTATCCAATATTGAATACCGGGTGACATATTAGAATCATTTGGTTTGTAAAGTGTTTGGTGTGATATGCTTTGGCCTATAAGTGATTATACTCTCATCAGAAGTCCCCAGGAAAGCTAGACAGGTCCCACAGTACCTCGGGGATTTATACGAATAGCTTTCCTAGACAGGAATTCCAACTACCGGTACTACACCCTTCCAGTTATTACATATCCACTTCACAAACCTAATTCTAACGGAATTATAAAATCAACATTGGAATTTCCTAAACTTAATTTCTCTAAGGAATGAGTTCGCAACTTATCAACTAAGGATCACTTGCACACACGTGAGTTTAGAGTAAAGTTCACTTGAAAACAATTTTCTAAGTAATCTCCATGATATGAAGTGTTTCTTAAACTAAGGCATTCTTAGCTAAGTGTGAGCAAAGGCATTTTAATAACTATGTCTTTCCTCTATGGTAACAAATATAACATAACGAATAATGAATAAGTATAACACATACTGATTAAGTATAACACATAGCACATAAGCAAGAAATGAACAAGCAAGTGTAATATGAGTTAACTCATATAGGGGAAGCTTAGTTATAGTCTAGGCCACCATTTTCTAATAACCTAGATCCTATAACCATGGCTTTGATACCAATCTGTCACACCCCGACCGACGGCGTAATACGTCGAGGCGCGAGTTTGACTGTTCAAAAGCTCATGGTGCTATGTTAAAGTTTCAATATTTAAAACATCCATAATAATCAATACAAACATTAAATTCATAAAATTCAAATTTCATTACAAGAATTTTGATTACACAAACAATTACAAATGATATTCTAAACATTGTTTTAATTAACTAGGTCCTCTAATCCTAATCTATGTCTTCATCATACGTCTTCAACTTAACCTGTTACATATGTAAAATAAAGGGTCAACTATTTGCATAGTTGATAAGCAATTCAAAACAGTTTAATATAATACTTATAAAAAGGATGCAAAACTATTAAACAAAATAGAATGGATTTAATTTGTTGGTTTTATACTTGTTACATTGGTGTAAATACGAACATCCGAAAAAAATAAAAAAGCCTAGTTAAGACTATAACGGAATTAAAGAGAAAAAAGATGAGTAAAATGGAGCAATTTTTATAAAAAAATATTATAGTATAAAAAAGTTATAGATGTATAAAAAAGATGGGGTAAAGTATTTAATATAGCAAATTACATTAATACCTTTTTTACCTTTTCTTTCAAATCAATTACATTATTATATTATAGTTTAATATCAACCATTGGATAAGCATCTTGTAATTTGATCATTAAATATGGTGAGGTTAATGAGTTATTGCTCAATCCTAAGGTTAGCAATAGATCACTTCCCTATATATATATATATATATATATATATATATATATATATATATATATATATATATATATATATAGGGAAGGGTATAAAAATAACCCTCATCTTTTGCTACAACTACATAACTCATTTAAACCAATCATAAACTTACACATAAGCATTACATTAAAATATTAAAAAGGGCATCATAGTTATTTTACCCCTTATAAGTTTTCCCCCCATCTTTTTTAAACATTAATAACTTTTTTATAATATATTATTTTTTTAAAAAAATTGCACCATTATATTCGTCTCATTTTTCTCTTTAATTCCGTTATAGTCTCGACTAATTTTTTTTACTTTTTTTAAATGCCCTATATTTACATCATTGTAACGAGGTTAAATATAACAAATTTATTTGTATTTGTTTTAAAAATGATAAATTACATTGATGTAATTTACATTGACGTAATTTATCGTGATGTAATTTACATTGACATAATTTATCGTGATGTAATTTACATTGACGTAAAATTCGGTTTCGGTTTTTTTCGGTGAATTTGGTTTAAATTACAGTGATGTAATTTACATTGACAACAAATTAGTTTAATTTTTTTTCGAACAATGATAAATTACATCACTATAATTATCATTGTGAGAGAAAAAAAAATCAAAATAATGTGTTCTATTACATCAATGTAATTTATCATTGTAATTATTATTGACGTAAAATTCGGTTTCGGTTTTTTTCGGTGAATTTGGTTTAAATTACAGTGATATAATTTACATTGACAACAAATTAGTTTAAATTTTTTTCGAACAATGATAAATTACATCATTATAATTATCATTGTGAGAGAAAAAAATCAAAATAATGTGTTCTATTTACATCACTGTAATTTATCATTGTAATTATCATTGTTAGAGAAAAAAATAAAATAATGTGTTACGTCACCGTTAATTATGTCATTGTAAATTACTTTATTTTGTGTTACATTACTTCATTTTTTGTTACATTACTGTAATTTACCATTGTTAGAAAAAATTTCTAATTAATTTGCTATCTTTAAGCTCGTTACAATGATATAAATAATGACATAAAAAAAAACTAGTCGAGACTATAACGAAATTAAAGAGAAAAATGAGACGAGTATAATGGTGCAATTTTTTAAAAAAAATAATATAGTATAAAAAAGTTATGAATGTTTAAAAAAAATGGGGTAAACTTTACTTAAATAACAAATGTCTTAAATGCCCTTTATATTAAAAAAAAGAAAAATAAAAGAATCTGACACGTGTCACCATCCTATACACTTACATTTTTAAAGTAACCATTGGATGATGGTTAATGGGTTGTAACAAAAGATGAGGGTTATCAAAAATTCCATACCCTATATATATATATATATATATAGGAATTGAATCTAATGAAAACCCAATCTTAGAGATAAAACCCTTAAACCCTATGTGAGCCATTGATTTGGAATCTTGAAAATAAATATGTAGTCCACATTAACCCACATTAAAAATGATTTGTTTATTCAAAACCCAATTTTTTATTCAGGTTTAATGTGGACCACATATTTATTTTCAAGATTCCAAATCAATGGGTCACATAAGGTTTAAGGGTTTTATCTATAAGATTGGATTTTCATATGATTTAATCCCTATATATAACGGTTAACGTACAAATAAAATTAAAGTGCTAAACGTAGGAAACAATAAGAACGCGACATGTGTCATCTTGGCAAGTGGCATTATTGTCCATATAAAATTACAGACCATCCTTTATAAAATTACAGACTGATATTCACATACCAATAATTACGGACCGCATTATATAAAAATCACATACCGTATTTTTAACACACATAATGAAGGACAAAATGTATAATCACATACCAATAATCACGACCATGTTGTATGAAAATCACAGACCGTCATTTAACATGCATGATCAAAGGACGAACTACATAATTACGTACCAATAATCACGTATTAAGCTTTAAAATCACGTACCACGTAAAATTAAAAAAAAAACTTTAATAATATTATACTCAAATTAAAGATAATGAAATTTTCAATTATATGGTGTAATTTTTTTTAAAAAATAATTAAACGTTTAAAAGTTATTTGATTTTCCAAAAGATGGTGAAACGTGATTTACTAAAAAAAAGTCAACAAATGTAGGCAATTCCTTTTTTGTCATTTTTACTTTAATTCACACAAGTTTTAATCAAAAAGTGAGACTAGTAGATCAGAACCATTAATTCATTTGATCAAGGGTTCAAATTCCTTCTTGTCCTCCTCACGTTAAGCTTTATATGTATTGGATCCACCTCCTATATATATATTGCAAAAGTATAATAAAATTATATTAGTCAGAATTCACGTACAAATATACCAAAGAAAAAAACATGATACAACGCCCAAACAACAAACACACAAATACTTGTGAGCATTAAAGAAAGATAAAATCTATCAACGCCTAGTGTCAGGCTAATTGATGTGTTGATTTATAAGGATTAAATTAGAGAGAGACTTGAGAGCGAGGAAGTTTCAACTCAAACTCATCCAAGATTGTCTTATTTGGACTATTAAGATACTATCTCTTAATAAGGGGCGAGGGTTTACCCATTCCATAGGGTTCTCACACATCTGGTGTGACCACGTCTTACCTATGACCGGTGGGCCCTGTTAAGACAACACACGTGGTATGTACGATCGTCGTCGTTAAAAAAAAATTCGTCTATCATTTTTTCATCAAGGTTTAGTGGCTTACTCATCCCTTCTACTTATTGATTATTATATAATTATCAAATTATTGACAATGTAACTCTTTTATTAGTTTGACATAGTTTCTTGACACAACAATGTAAACCCAAATTCGTTACAGCTCGTTACAAATAATTTGTTAGTTTTATACTTGTTACATTGGTGTAAATACGAACATCCGAAAAAAATAAAAAAGCCTAGTCAACACTATAACAGAATTAAAGAGAAAAAAAATGAGTAAAATGGTGCAATTTTTATAAAAAAAATATTATAGTATAAAAAAGTTATGGATGTATAAAAAAAGATGGGGTAAAGTATTTAATATAGCAAATTACATTAATACCCTTATTACATTTTCTTTCAAATCAATTACATTATTATATTATAGTTTAATATCAACCATTAGATAAGCATCTTGTAATTTGATCATTAAATATGGTGAGGTTAATGAGTTATTGCTCTATCCTAAGGTTAGCAATAGATCACTTCCCTATATATATATATATAGGAATTGAATCTAATGAAAACCCAATCTTAGATATAAAACCCTTAAACCCTATGTGAGCCATTAATTTGGAATCTTGAAAATAAATATGTAGTCCACATTAACCCACATTAAAAATGATTTGTTTATTCAAAACCCAATTTTTTATTCAGGTTTAATGTGGACCACATATTTATTTTCAAAATTCCAAATCAATGGGTCACATAAGGTTTAAGGGTTTTCTCTATAAGATTGGATTTTCATATGATTTAATCCCTATATATAACGGTTAACGTACAAATAAAATTAAAGTGCTAAACGTAGGAAACAATAGGAACACGACATGTGTCATCTTGGCAGGGGGCATTATTGTCCATATAAAATTATAGACCATCCTTTATAAAATTACAGACTGATATTCACAGACCAATAATTACAGACCGCATTATATAAAAATCACATACCGTATTTTTAACACACATAATGAAGGATAAAATGTATAATCACATACCAATAATCACGACCATGTTGTATGAAAATAACAGACCGTCATTTAACATGCATGATCAAAGGATCAACTACATAATTACGTACCAATAATCACGTATTAAGCTTTAAAATCACGTACCACGTGAAATTAAAAAAAAAACTTTAATAATATTATACCCAAATTAAAGATAATGAAATTTTCAATTATATGGTGTAATTTTTTTAAAAAATAATTAAACGTTTAAAAGTTATTCGATTTTCCAAAAGATGGTGAAACTTGATTTACTAAAAAATGTCAACAAATGTAGGCAATTCCTTTTTTGTCATTTTTACTTTAATTCACACAAGTTTTAATCAAAAAGTGAGACCAGTAGATCTTAACCATTAATTCATTTGATCAAGGGTCCAAATTCCTTCTTGTCCTCCTCACGTTAAGCTTTATATGTATCGGATTCACCTCCTATATATATATTGCAAAAATATAATAACTTGTCCTCCTCACGTTAAGCTTTATATGTATTGGATTCACCTCCTATATATATTGCAAAAGTATAATAAAATTATATTAGTCAGAATTCACGTACAAATATACCAAAGAAAAAAACATGATACAACACCCAAACAACAAACACACAAATACTTATGAGCATTAAAGAAGGATAAAATCTATCAACGCCTAGTGTCAGGCTAATTGATGTGTTGATTTATAAGGATTAAATTAGAGAGAGACTTGAGAGCGAGGAAGTTTCAACTCAAACTCATCCAAGATTGTCTTATTTGGACTATTAAGATACTATCTCTTAATAAGGGGTGAGGGTTTACCCATTCCATAGGGTTCTCACACATCTGGTGTGACCACGTCTTACCTATGACCGGTGGGCCCTGTTAAGACAACACACTTGGTATGTACGATCGTCGTCGTTAAAAAAAAATTCGTCTATCATTTTTTCATCAAGGTTTAGTGGCTTACTCATCCCTTCTACTTATTGATTATTATATAATTATCAAATTATTGACAATGTAACTCTTTTATTAGTTTGACATAGTTTCTTGACACAACAATGTAAACCCAAATTCGTTACAGCTCGTTACAAATAATTTGTTAGTTTTATACTTGTTACATTGGTGTAAATACGAACATCCGAAAAAAATAAAAAAGCCTAGTCAACACTATAACAGAATTAAAGAGAAAAAAAATGAGTAAAATGGTACAATTTTTATAAAAAAAATATTATAGTATAAAAAAGTTATGGATGTATAAAAAAAGATGAGGTAAAGTATTTAATATAGCAAATTACATTAATACCCTTATTACATTTTCTTTCAAATCAATTACATTATTATATTATAGTTTAATATCAACCATTAGATAAGTATCTTGTAATTTGATCATTAAATATGGTGAGGTTAATGAGTTATTGCTCTATCCTAAGGTTAGCAATAGATCACTTCCCTATATATATATATAAATATATATATATATATATATATATAAATATATATATATATATAAATATATATATATATATAGGAATTGAATCTAATGAAAACCCAATCTTAGAGATAAAACCCTTAAACCCTATGTGAGCCATTGATTTGTAATCTTGAAAATAAATATGTAGTCCACATTAACCCACATTAAAAATGATTTGTTTATTCAAAACCCAATTTTTTATTCAGGTTTAATGTGGACCACATATTTATTTTCAAGACTCCAAATCAATGGGTCACATAAGGTTTAAGGGTTTTCTCTATAAGATTGGATTTTTATATGATTTAATCCCTATAAATAACGGTTAACGTACAAATAAAATTAAAGTGCTAAACGTAGGAAACAATAGGAACGCGACATGTGTCATCTTGGCAAGGGGCATTATTGTCCATATAAAATTACAGACTGATATTCACAGACCAATAATTACGGACCGCATTATATAAAAATCACATACCGTATTTTTAACACACATAATGAAGGACAAAATGTATAATCACATACCAATAATCACGACCATGTTGTATGAAAATCACAGACCGTCATTTAACATGCATGATCAAAGGACCAACTACATAATTACGTACCAATATTCACGTATTCAGCTTTAAAATCTCGTACCACGTAAAATTAAAAAAAAAAAACTTTAATAATATTATACTCAAATTAAAGATAATGAAATTTTCAATTATATGGTGTAATTTTTTTAAAAAATCATTAAACGTTTAAAAGTTATTCGATTTTCCAAAAGATGGTGAAACTTGATTTACTAAAAAAAAAGTTAACAAATGTAGGCAATTCCTTTTTTGTCATTTTTACTTTAATTCATAGAAGTTTTAATCAAAAAGTAAGACCAGTAGATCTTAACCATTAATTCATTTGATCAAGGGTCCAAATTCCTTCTTGTCCTCCTCACGTTAAGCTTTATATGTATTGGATTCACCTCCTATATATATATTGCAAAAGTATAATAAAATTATATTAGTCAGAATTCACGTACAAATATACCAAAGAAAAAAACATGATACAACGCCCAAACAACAAACACACAAATACTTATGATCATTAAAGAAGGATAAAATCTATCAACGCCTAGTGTCAGGCTAATTGATGTGTTGATTTATAAGGATTAAATTAGAGAGAGACTTGAGAGGGAGGAAGTTTCAACTCAAACTCATCCAAGATTGTCTTATTTGGACTATTAAGATACTATCTCTTAATATGGGGCGAGGGTTTACCCATTCCTTAGGGTTCTCACACATCTGGTGTGACCACGTCTTACCTATGACCGGTGGGCCCTGTTAAGACAACACACATGGTATGTACGATCGTCGCCGTTAAAAAAAATTCGTCTATCATTTTTTCATCAAGGTTTAGTGGCTTACTCATCCCTTCTACTTATTGATTATTATATAATTATCAAATTATTGACAATGTAAGTCTTTTATTAGTTTGACATAGTTTCTTGACACAAAAGATGCAAGTATCGTATGATCGGTTCTTTACACAAAAGTCTCATATCTACAAGAAAGTTTCACTATCACTTGGGAGTTTATAAATACATGAAAGTTCTCAACCTTTTCCTTGGAACTTTACATGATAGTCTTAATAAACAAATTTTGTAGAGAATATCACATAATACGAACGCGATTTTATCACCGGATGAATTGAAAGTCGTGGATCACACTTTCAGATCAAACTATTTGTGGTTCACCCAAATGTTTGATCATATCGGATAAAATTCAATTCGTAAATGAAGAGCAAGTATGAAATCATATTGTTTTGAATGAACCAAAGAATTTCATCGATCATGATTTCTTGGATATACGCGGATTTGAAAACTGCCTCTAGACAGTTTTCAAGTTTCTTCTTTCCAAATTTGCCACTAAAATTATAAAACGAATTTTATGTCAAAATCCGTAAAATCAAATTTTCTATTGATTTTTCCAATATAGCAACTCATGTAACAGCTAGGGGCTGCAGCCCCTTGGACCCCGCTATCATAGGGCGCTGCCCCTAGACCCCCGTCAAGTGGGCGTTGCCCTCTTGTAACCCCTATTAAATCATTAAACCTTAAATTAGTGTGCATCTCATACCCAACTTGTTTAATGAGTTTCATGATTCATATCGATCAACACAATTAATCCAATTACACAAAAATATCTAACTAGTTTTGCTCGAAACATCATAAACTCGTCTTGACCCGAATCCATTTTAACACATCATCTTGCCCGACCCAACCCACCCATTTGCCAGGTATATATATCACCAATGTTTGTTTAATACATTAGTAATATATTTTCTTTATTTGAAAAATATATAGATAAATATTAATATTTTATAAAAGAGATATTTAATATGATAAAGAGATGGAAAAATTAGCATGTGAAGGCTTAGATTTATGACGTGTTTATCCTATAATTTTTTTTTTTATCAGGTATTGATAGATTAAATATGTAAATAAACCTTCAAGGTTTGAGAGCAGTTTCTTTGTAATCTTGCATTTTCTAATGAGTCTTATGCCAAATTATGAGTTGGGCTTTCATAAAATTGAAGAGGTTTCCTCGACTTAAATAGAGAAACTTTTTTTGAAAACTATTTCATGAATTAGCAGGGCTTTTATTATGAGCTGGGCTTCAATTTTATAACTGCATGAAGGACTTAATACTTAACAAAAGTTTTATATATATTTGAAAAATATTGTCAAGACTCAAGAATATATTATATGTTAAAAACATCTCCATGCTACATGGTCGCTAACATCTCAATACAAAAATTGCATGAAGATTGAGATGATGATTTACTAGTCATACAAGGGACGAAGATAATACTCAAATTAGAGGTGGGCAAAAAAATGAAACCGGAACCGGTCATGTCTGAACCGATGGTATAAACGGATCCGTTTTTTAGACAAATTAAAACCGAAACCGGAGCTGGGAAAACCGGAACTGGGAAAACCGAAACTAGTTTCACCTGTACCCGGCCAAAACCCGAACCGGAACCGGTGAAAAACCAATCGGAACCCAGAACTGGAACCGGAACCTGGTATTGACTTTGTTGACCGGAACCGGTTTCAAAAAAACCCGATTTGCGCACCTCTAACTCAAATGATAATCAAAAGTCAAGTAGTCCTCGCATTAGTTTAAGTTAGAAGAATCTTTTGTACAAAATAACGAGAACACACAGAGGGTGACATCACACGTCAAGTATAAGTAGATTGATATAGCTAGCAAAGATATTAATGATAAGTTGGATGTGTGAGATACAATGTATGATTAGATAAGAAATGTGATTTTAAAGATATATTAGAAACAACCAGTATAATGAATAAGATAATTAAGAGAATGTAGATTGAGAGTTTGAACAAATTAGAAGAAGGCTTGCGATGACTCTAGTTAGAGCGAAGGAATCCCTCACTTTAGAGGGGAGGAGGGGAATAGTGAGACTCAAACCAAACTGGGAAGAGATAATTAAACAAGATTTTCTAAAATTAAACCTCTTTGAAGACATGGTGCATGATAGAATTTTGTAGAAACATATGATTAAGACAAACAATTTTTATAACATAAGATAGACGTATATTAACGGCAGCTTATGGATATAAATTTCTTGTCTCATTTTAGGAGAATTTTGTATGAAGTTGACACATATCATACCACTATTTGGTTTGTTTGAGTAGTTATACATGTTTGTGTTTGTCTTGTTTGTATGTTTTTTTCATGAGTTGGAGATATGTCTAAAACAACCTCTCTTTTTTCATGAATAGAGATAAAATTAGCTACATATTACCTTCAGATCCTATAAATAATCATAATATGAGTGAAATTTATTGTGTATGTTGTTTATCATCATCATAACTTTAGTTTAAGGACAAAGCTTTTAAGGGGCCCCGAGGTGCCCAGATCCATGTCATTTTTCACTCAGAATGGTTGATTTAGTAGTATTTTGTTAAAAAATTTGTTAAGTATTGCGTTCAACCTTCTCTGTTTTTCTTCCTAAAAAATCCTTAGGCCTCCTTGTTAAAAAAATAAATAAATAATACTAAAGTTGAACTAGTCTTTTAACAATACATTTAACGATTTGCGGTTTTTATTTAAAAAATGTATATAAGTATATTACATGACTCTGTAAAGTTTAATTTATTAAATTGTTTAAGTTGTAAACTTGTAGAGCGTAATATATAAGATTCTAACTTAAAAAAAAATAGAAAAAAAAAGATGAATTGAAGACTTTTGTACCCTTGTCTAATGGTGCGCACTCACCATTTAATTTAAACATTTTATGTTTTTTTTGTTAAAAACATATTTAGTTTTTCAAATGCAAGTAAATTTGATAATTAAAGTTTTTAAATGTTTGACTAGACTTGAGTATATAATCCGAGACATAACGATAGGAAGAAAAATTAGGTTTGTGACATTCGATCCTTTATGAGATTTTTTCAAGCTCCGTCAATACTTCCGTTTATTAATCCATTTAGTGTAATCATTATGCTTCTTGTAATTTCTCGAAACAGTATGAGGATACTTCTTGACTTCTTGTTCATCTCTATTGATTGTTACCGGAGTCGCCATTTTTGAAATCAAACCATCCTCTACACAAAAGAATAAAAAAAGACGCACATACAAATTGAGTAGATAACAATGCTTTCCATCATGTCTTTGACTCTGGCACCTAACAAACTGGTACACAAATCGAACTGCATATTTTCTCCTTTATGGAATTATTTATTTTAGAACGACGGTTGATGCAACTGCAAGACCGTTGCCTCAGAGTGCATTGACTGAGTATCAAATTATTCGCCTTACACTCATGCTACAATCGCAGCGGTACATTTTCAGTGGCATTAGAGAGGCTCATCCATGCTGCGATTGCAGCGAAGGCTCCAACCAATCCTCCTAACGGGCCAAGTTGATTGGAGTTGAAGACTCGTCAACCAACCGTTCCAGTTGTTTAACGAAATTATATAACATAAAACACGGAAACAAAAGTGATCATCTTTGAAAATTTCAACTAGAAAGACAAGTTCATATGAACTAACTAACATCATTATATAGAGATGTTCAGTGATATATAATAAGAAATGATCGAATTTCAAATTATTATTGTTTTTGTGACTGAACGCCACTAAAATTGGTTTGGTTTGATGCCTATGGAACATTCTTGATTAGTTGGACCTAAAAACTATGAAAATATAATATATTAAAATAGATAATAATTATCAATCATACATTTAATGGTAAAATTACTAAAGCTTGTGCAAATAATATATTTGTTTACTTGTAACTCATTTTAACTTAAACTAAATTGAAGTTTTAAAAAACGGCATATTTAGACCCGAACATAAATCGTTCTTTATGGTTTATGCTTAAAATTCATTATGATTCGCACCCAACCTAACCAGATCATGTTTTTAACCATTACCCAACCCGTCAAATTTGTCAGGCTCAAAAATCACAAAGAACGATTTCAAACATTGGTAATAATAATAATTTTGTTGTTAAATAAGTCGAAGTAATAACTATTATAACTTTTTTTTACTTTATTTTAACATTTAAGATCATGTTTTTGAATCTTCAGAATTTTATATCAAAATAACTATGGTTGTAACATGTTTTGTTAGTAAAATTTTGATATTTATGGTCATGAAACTTATTTTTTATTTAAATTTATAATTTATAAACATAGTGATTAACCGACCATCGTATTCGTATATTCATATCCATTCACCAAGTTGATAATCGTTTCGCTACAGACATCATAGATTTGTTTTCCTTTTGCTTCTGTAAGTGGCCAGGCGATATTAGTCTATGCATGTGTAGCACTCTACTGAAATTTCACCCAGCTGAAATTTTCTGTTACATTATTATCTTATTGAAAAGCTTAAAAACATAGTCCTACTATGCCACATCATCACTATTATATTTAAACCCACCAATATGAGAAGTGAGATCACACGGAGAGCGGGGGCTGCTCCAATTTGAGGCTGTTGGGGTAGGGACCGGTGTGCCCGCTCACCCTCGGCCAACCAACCAACCCTCCCCGCTCCCATTAAAAGCAGTCTTAGGTGGTGTTTGTATTTTCAGAGGCAAAACACTTGCAGTCTGTGGACCACGTCTGCAGACCTCTTTTGCAGAAGAGGTGGACCAAACCCCTGCAAGAAGAAGATTTAAGAGGGTTTATTTTTAACCTCTTCAAAAGGTCTTACGTAAGCAACACTCGAAACGTCTTCGCGTTACATGTCGTTGGGACCCCAAATTCATCCACCATACCTCTGCCGGCACACCGCCAAGCGCCGCCGTGGGAAGAAGGTCATCAGATCATGGGTGGGAAGATGAGGGTGGGAAGAGATGAGAAGGGGTGGTTCACGTCTGCGCCAAGAAGAGGCCAGACAGACCTTTTTTAATGAAATATCTGCGAGAAAACAAACAGACTGTAGGCCTCTAACCTCTTCTCGTGTCTGCGTGGCGCAGACACAAGAGACAAGAAGATGTTTTTTTATATAAACAAACACCCCCTTAGTTAGGCATTTTCTTCTAATTATGTTGTTTGTCTGCAAACATTAATGATTAGGGAACTTATTTGTGGATCATCTTCTTCGTCATCAACATGGCCTTTATCGCCTCTAATCTCTATCTGGTAGTCAAACTCTCACTTCAATCGTCATATATTTGATTACTGATTTTATGTGCTCATTTTGATCACCATGAGAACAACTGAAATTAGATTAGGGTTTTGATTTTCACATCTTATTAGCTGTTGTGTTTACGCCTTTTTCTGGTGGTTTGATTTGGTGTTACTAGAAGCAAATTTCACAACGAAAATTTTTAAATTCACTCTCCTCCATCCATGAAACCCGCAACAATTGTGCTTCAGAAATTGGGTCATTTCTTTAGGAAACTAATCAAGTTATAAGGAAATATTTGAAATGGATTCCAAGCTTCACACTTCGTACCTGGGATCTCATATTTGAAATGGTTTTTAGACGTGTTTTGAATTTGTTTAGAGGTGGTTTAGGTTGTTTTAGGTTTAATCCAAGTTTTTTGGCCAGTATAATTGTTTTATACATGTTTAAACTTATCCAATGATTTTTGGCCTGAATTTGACCGACGTCCAAGCGCTGAAAGTGCGACTATCCAGACGAGGCACACTTGTTTTTGTTGTGCTTTGCCTGAACGTCTTGATGTGCGCTTGGGTGCTTTTCACAACTATTTTCAAAGCTGTAAGCCTATAAATCTTTAAATTGTTATCAATCAAGTTTATCCTATGATGAAGCACCCTTGGTTTGGCCCATTGGGTCGAATCCAGCCCACATCCCTGTAAGCCAGTTGATGAAAGGGACTCATCCTTTTTTCACTATAGTATTGTTAAATCTATACTCTCTAATAAAAGAGTAAATATTTTGCCTCATGTCAATTTATTAGGCTATTATTGCCACATATCATTTTTTTAAAAAAATTATTGCCACATGTAATTTTTTAAGCTTTACAGTCTTTCTCTCTCATATTAAATGATAATTATAATTATATTCTTTGATTTATTAAAGAATTTTAAATCTAATAACTTATGACTTTATATACCTTTTTTCATATTAAAAAATAGTTCTAACAAATAAAAAATGAAATCTTTTTTTTTTTATTAAAAAGCACACTTAACAAAGTTTACAAAATATTAAAATTTTCTAAAAATGAATTTTTAAAAAAATAATAATAACTATTTTAAAGTTGTAGTTTTAGAAAAAATAAAAGTTCTGTAAAAATAAGTTTTCTTAAAAAAATAAGTTATTTAAAACAAGTTTTCTTACAAAGTTTATAACATTTCAGTTTTCAACCCGTGTAATACACGGGATTTTACCTAGTAATAAATATAAACATCTTACACACACTGCATAAATATAAACAGTAACAATAACAATAACAGTAACAGTAACATTGATAACAATATCATGTTCTAGCAATTGTATACATCACCAATAATATTTGACCCGTTGAATTTTTTATTGTACCATTTGAGTCGTAGGATATAATACGCTGCATGACCCGACTCAATCGCAAGTATATTAGTCAATTTGTTCAACTACCGGTGGTCATTAACTCATTACTTCTGAGATTATTAGAAATCCCTTCAAATAATTGTTTAGGTTACTTTATGAACTTACAGATTGTGCATTTATAGGATTTGGTGTCCGATTACATGAACCCGTATGAATCATCATCTTGCAATAATGCTGTGGTAGTCCAATCATTATCTATAACTACATGCTGTACGTTTCATTTTACTAGGTTGCCAATAATTTTCTAGGTGACAATTAAAAAAAAGAGTAAATACCGTTATAGTTATAGTGCTAGTATTTCACTCTTTGTCCCTAGTTTTCATAAATTACTCATTGGTCCCTAACTTTTGAAATTAGTAACACATATAATCCTTAGGTTACCAAATTATCCTCATATAATTGACCAAATTACCCTCACATAAGGACTATATGAGTTACAAATTTCAAATGTTAGGAACCATATGAGTAATTTATGAAACTTAGGGACCAAAAGTGAAATATTAACAAATCATAGGTACCATCTTGGTAATTTACTCTAAAAAAAATGAAATCTCCTTAAATGTATGTGGTGGCCCATTTTGACACATTTACTGATGGATGGGCTGGTTCAACTTATGCTTGGGTCAATTCATGTATGTTTTCTCTCTAATGGGTCAAACATGTAGTATAAAAATCTAAAAAAAAATGGGTGTTGAAAGTGCATATATAATGATAAAAACTGCCTAAAGCAACTTTCATAAAAAATATTAAATTGCTACTATATAACAATATAACTTTTGTAATAATATTTTTTACACAGTAACTACAAAAAGAATAAGTTCGGGCCAAAAAGTGTTTCGGGTTAATCTGAACCCACCTGCTTCCAAATTTTACCTGTATCACTCATTACTTAACCCACACCAATTCCAGTGGTTTCCATACTTTGTGACGGTTGCTTTGGATGTTTCCACTTAGTTGCCTATTTCTTTTTTGGTTTCAGATGCATAAGTAGAAAACATCTTTTTAGATGTAACTGAAGTCTTAGATATGTTGATTCCGAAAAACAGTTTCGGATTGCCAAGCTGGCAGAGTACTTGTTTCTCTTTATCCTGGTTGTAATCAGGTTAGTTGTTCCCTTTCATTGCATAGAGAGAACCCCCCTCCATTGTCTTAAAAAGAGATACATTTTGACTTTTGTGGTCAACCTCTTTACTTTTTAATTTTTTTTAAAAAAATGAACTTTTGTCATATATGATAAAACAGAGAAAATAGTGCTAAATTATCTAAGGAATACTACTAATGAAATTGTTTGATTTTCAAAATATATTATAAGATATGTATCTTTCATTCAAATTAAACTCCACTTGTTTGACTTGAAATAGTCAAATTTCTTCTTATGTGGATCCAACGGACGACCTGGCTGGTTTCATGTACATGATGCTTAGCATTTTAGCACCATCCTGATTCCTGATAACATTTTACAATTTCTGTTTGAAAATAAATCTGTGGGAGCCAGAATATTCTCCAACATTCAAGAACCTTTTCATTCTTGACATCCTTTCTCGTGTTCTTGAATTCTAGACATTGTTTCTTTATGTTCTCTCTAGTGCTTCATAAACATGACTAATATAAAGATTGAATAAATTAATGATATATCCAGATAAGTTGTCTTAGTGGTAGAAGACCCACCTTCTAGTGTGGAGGTCATGGGTTCGACTCTCACTTGACGCACTTTGATGGATATCAGGTAAGGGGATGAAATTTGAGTTTAATCTCGGCATCTGAACCGATGAGGGGCGTAGTTTTTACAACAAATAAGCTGGTTTCTACGCATCGGTGCAGCTCTTCCGAGGGTGGCGCCCGGTAAAATGGGCTATCGCTCCCTTGAGGAAGGGGTCTTCTGAGGCCTGCTGGCGTGGTGCATATGCCACGACGTTACGCTCGGCTGTTGCTGTTCAAAAATAAATAAATTAATTAATTAATAAATTAATGATATGATCCTTGTGGTTTGTTAATATTTCACTCTTGATCCATAAGTTTTATAAATTACTCATATAGTTCCAAACTTTAAACATTTGTAACACATATAGTCCTTATGTAAGGAAATTTGGTCAAGTATGTGAAGGTAATTTGATGACCTAAGAACTGTATGTGTTACAAATGTCTAAAATTTGGGATCATATAGGTAATTTATAAAACCTATGGACCAAGAGTGAAATACTATCAAACCAAAAGATTTGTAATTTTGTGGATTCTAGCAATATGTTGTTAGTGTGGGAGGTAATGTGACAATATCTTACACAGCATACAAACTTGATGGAATTAGGAGATTAGGGGTTGAAACTTGAATGGAAGCAGGTATTTCTGAGATGGTTTCATTTTCTACCACTAGATGGTTACCCCTTTGGCTTTCCTGTGGGAGGTCACGGGTTCAAATCCCTCCCAAGGGGAAATAGGGGTCCTTGGGAGGTCAGGGAATTTTCCTGTGCGGTTTCCTCCTGAGGTGGTGGTGGGGTCTCAACGGAGGTCATGGTAACTAGACCTTGGTGACGTGGCCTGAAAATCAGTGGTTCACACGTTGAGATCAAATGCCGTTAAAAAAAAAAAGATGTTGAAAAGAGGTTGACTTTTGAGGCCATGAGCTTAAACCCTAAAAGGGGTGAGAAAACTAGGTTTTTTTAACGGCTTGATACGACGACATCCAAGACGAGATTTCAACCGTTCTCTCGGATTTGACGCTTTGAGGCGTACACCTAAGCTCACCCTAGCAGAAATCACACAACTGGGTAAACCTTCTAACCTTGCCTCAACAAATATGTTTTGGACCGGATTTGAACCAAAACCTCTTTTAAAGAAGTTAATGGGCTACCTTTAAGCTACAAATCCTTTGGTGGTGATAACTGATAAAACTGGGTACTAAGTTGCAATTCCCACACCAAGGTGACTGAGATGTTGGTTGGCTGGATCTACAATAAACGATTCTTGTTAGTTTTATATAATATTTTTGTTCTTATTGTAGTGCATTTATATATAAATATATATACATACACACATGCCCAAATATCAATTTTAATGCATACAAATATATAAATGTCAAAACTAGATAATTATTGGTGTTTATATATTAACTTCGTTAAATAGTTGGTTTTTGTTTAAATTTTTAGATATACATATGTTGATTATAAACATATTTCTTAAACAATCTGTATATTATTGTTTGTATATAAAATAGTTTTGTAAGTTTACCAATTGCTATATTTTATTAAATTATAAATGTATTATAAAATTTTACATAAGACTAAATCAATTTTCTAGTGCATTGAAAAATACCCTTGTGTTTATACAATTTAATTCTTCAATTCGAATATATATACAATACATAATTTTATATACAAATATGTAATAGATTGTCAAATAATGAGTTATTCATATCAAATGTGCATATAAACACATGGGCATTTATTTAGAATAAACAAGTTAGGTTCAATTCTTGCTTCGTGGTTGGTATTAGACTAATTTTTATAAAAATTAAAGAGATACTAAATTTGCATAAATGTGGCTAAAGACAAAAAGAGGAGTGCAAAATCGGTGTGGAACGCCTTTGCTACTTAGCATGACCTAACATTGCAATTATGAACTTATAGAAAAATATTATATAAACACTTTTAGAAGTTAGATCTACAGTATCAATTGCTTCTCTTTCAATAATAATAATAACTAAATAATGATTATTATATAATACTAATACTAATTAAATAATAATAATAATTAATTAATACGTGTGCTAAAAGTCTAAAAAAGCGGCTATAAGCGATAATAACATTAATTATTATTATATATATTAAAAGCATGTGAAAGGAATAGTAATTATATAGATATTATATTGAATAGTAACTTTAATTATATATATGTATATATATACTAATAATGATGCATAATAAAATAAATAGTAATGCATTGGTATATGATCAATGTAACGACGTTTTGAAAATTTAGACTTGCACCATTAGAAGCTTTTTTAATTTTGAAAAGTAATAAACAGACTAACCGAGAGGAATAGGTAAAGCGCGATCGCAAGCGACCAGGTCGGTGACCTCCAAGGAAACTTATTCTAAGTAAAGATTGAACTTGAGATCTCTGTTCTTCTCTACTATAACAACTACACCACTTCCTTAAAGGTTAGGGTTTAGTTCGTGGTAAAAGATTTAATTTTGTTATGTAACTTATGCTTATGCAAATGATATATAATACCCGGTTTCGGGAATGTACTGTGATCACCCACCGCAACGCGCGGGGGAATAAACCTAGTTAGTAAATAATAATAATAAATAATAATAATAATAATAATAATAATATAATAATAATAATAATATATAATAATAATATGATGATGATGATGATGATGATTACTTTTATTGTATAATGTTAATACTAATTATTATACAATAATTAAATAATAATAATTAAATAACCAACACTTAAAACTTTTGTTGACGGTTCAATTATTGTTTTAGGATGTATTGAGATGTGTTGCAACCAGTTTTTGGTCCATGATTTAATATATGCTAGACTGCGATGTTGTTATCGTGACAGGAAGAAAAGCTCAATATTAATTAATAATAGTAATTATTAAATAATAATTAATTATAATAATTAAGTTTTTACCGATTTATTTGGTCGTCGTCTTATGTTCGTGTTTATTAATGCTAAATTTTATAACTAAGCATGCCATTTTTTTAGTTGTGGTATGACATACACGTTTATGATGGATGCACTTTAAGGTTTTACGTCAGAAAGACAACTATTGTAACATAATTTTATGTTTGTATCATAATATACGAGATCGTGTATTCTTATTGATATTATAAACGTGGTTAAACAAAAAAAAAAAAAAAAAAAAACCAACAACAACACATCTGTCAACCTAATATTGATACTACAAAGAAAATAATATTAAAAAAAAGGAAAGAAAAAAAAAAGCAACAAAAAAAACCATGATACGATGGTGTAAGGCTTAAAACAAGGTGGAAAGATTGAAAGACGAAGTGTTCTAGTAACACAAGTGTAAACGCATCTCAACATTTATAAAATATATTGCATGTTATGGTATAAAATTTTTAATAAAAGCTATTTAACATTAATAATAAGATATTTAAGGGGGATTAAGGAAGAACCAAAAATTTCGCCTGAAAACCGAGGGTAAGAATTGGATGACATAGTTTGTTAAGAGCCCAAATAAAAAAAAAAATAAGTAAACACTAATAAATACGTCGTATGTTAAAGATAAAATTTCTAATAAAAGTTATTTAATATAAAAATATTTAAATTTAAAAAAATTCAAAGGAGAAAGAAAAACTAAAAAAATTCAATACGTATTGCGGTATAAGAGATTAGAAAAAGAAATTTAATATAAGAAAATATCCAAAAAATTTCAGCTCAAAACCAAGTGAAAAGTAACTATCATGCCACTTGTCCTTTAACTAGGATGTCCACATGGTTAAATTACCACATGTCACTTGAATAGCCTATCCACGTGGCTAATTTGCCACATGGCAATACACCATTTAACCTCAAATTAATTTCATTACTAAGCAATACCTGAATAGATTAGAAATAAAAACACGCGGATCTAAACCCGACCTAAAACAAACGCGCGGATCCTGAGTTCTCTAACACCAAATTCAGAAACCGTAATCTTCAATATGCTTCTTCGTCGTTCAATCACATCTTCCATTCTTCAGATCCAGACGATGATAACAACATTTCAGTTACAAAAATCTCCTGATCTTTAGATTTAGATGACGATAACAAGATTTCAGCAGTAAAATCAAAGGTTTGACATTGACGACTTGCTTCTTGGAACCTAACTCATCTCTTTGATTGCTGATTGTTGAGAAGTATCAAAATAATGGGAAAGGCAAGTACTGTAACATGTGAATGTTATTAGATTTGATTATTAAGAAACAAGGGCATACCAATTTATTTTGTCAATTTATTTTATCAATTCAACAACATTACTTTATCAATTAACAATTGCAATATAAGATATGGAATTCATTAGGTCAAATTAATGTATCATTTTTAAGATACAGTCATGCACACAAACTGTTTGCTCAAATACCTAAGTAAGTTCTTGGTGATATTCACTTATTTATATGCATGTTTTCAATTTCTAAAACATGTATTGGCATTCTCCCTCTTGAACTTATGATCTGATTTATAATATGCATATTACAATCTTTTTGGAATAGTCACTCTGTTTATATTACAATCTGATTTATTTCGAGATATTATTCAACTAAACTTGCAATAATTCATATTGAAATTTTACTTTGCAATAGCCACTCTGTTTATTTTGCTTTGGTTTTTAAGATCTTTTTGTTTATTTTTCTAATACCTTTGTAGGGCCTTTTTGTTTATTCCACAATAGCTTTTAAGATCTTTTTGTTTATTTTGCGGTGACTTTTTATTAATTCTAATCATTTACACTCACAAATTGACACCTTCCTTCCTGAATTTATGATCTCAGCTTTGCATTAATAGTTACAAAAGAATTTATGTTAAGATTACATTTGAAAACATGGCAGGTGAGTGGAGATTATATTCACATGAAATTTGTAATACTTCATATCAAATTATACTTTTTGGGACTTTTTTTTAATATATGATGATAACCTTTATTTTCATGATTTAGTTTTCTTGATCTACACTAATAAATACCTCTCCATTATGTAAACATGATAATCTATCAAGTATGCAATTGAGTAGAAACAAAACATATGTTACAGAGTCTTGATTACTTCTACAAGAATGATATCATGTACTTAGAGATAGAACAAACAAATATATGTTTTTTTATTTACTTCACTGTAATGTAATACGTTAAGGGAAAAATCAATGAAGGGAATACCATATTAGATGGCTCATGAAGTTCGTTCATGTAGGATTTCAGTCAATGAACAGTTGGAATTCAAATCTTTAATAAACGGCAAATTTGAAATCCATAAGCAAGAAGCACCTAAATTTACCACCACTACTCTAAAACTAGATCTGTTTTATGCTCTTCAACATTTTCACTTCAACAATTATAAATCATTTGTGGATTTAACCAATTTGGTCATAGGTGGTGGTAATCCATTTTAACCAATTTTAAGCCGATAGGTTTTATTCGAGTGACCCTTTTTTGACCCGTTATATAATTTGAGCTGACACAAATTGGCATGTTGCATGCAATAAGCAATTTACATGTATGTTAATATAAAATACTCTTAATTTACTTATTAACTTAATTTCAATTGAATTTGTGTTATGTATTTTTTTAGCAAGTAAATCTGGCTACTTGTGCTTTGAGTTCGGTGACTCCTAATAATGTGGGTATTGCAAAGGTTTCTCTTACTTATCCTTTGTACACACCAGCTGAGGTTTAAGCTCTTATAATTTGCCTATAAAATGAGAGACTTATCTGACCAATTATCGTCAGTCTCTCATTGCTATTGATTTGTTTTGATTATATTTTATACTAAACTAAAGAGATTTTTCTATAGCTTTGTATGTATCCACGGGTCAATAGAAGTTTTGGAAAATCTAGCGATATCATTTCTAATACAAATGTCTAACATCAAGTTTATGAGATTATTTTGTAGAAAATGGACATACACTTTTAGAATGGATACTTGGATAGAATGGATAAAACTGACACATGGGTTGATTAAAAGTATAGGTTGAATGGGTTAAACTATTTGAATGGGTAAAATTATAACATGGGTTGACTAAAAGACTACTTATTTACCCACATGATGTGTACATAAATCGTAAACTATACAATGTATACGTATATTTGATGTGTCTACGATTATGATATGGATGAAAACTAAATATTTCAAACCTCTTAAGCAGTATTATATATTTCTATCACTATGACATGGACAATCAAAGATTTCAAAAACCTCTAAATAAGCAGTTTGTTCTTTTTATTATAACTTTTTATTATAACTTTTAATGTATTTAAAAATTCATAAAAGAGAATTGCATATTTTTAATACCCATTACTACATTCTAAATAATCTAGAAGGAAAACTATGATTGTAGAACCATGAAACAAAAGCTTCAATTCTGTAGTATTTATCCATTAGTTGCGTGAACCCAATTTTGTTTGTCAAATTTAACAAAAGGTGCCATATGAGACCTGATGAACCACTATTCTTGATGAACTCAAATTCATATTTCAAAATATGTGAAAATTCACAATTACTAGAAAAAAATGATGTTTAACAATATTTTTTATCAATTTTATTTCAGGACGTGTCAGATGATTGATTTTACATTTTTCTGTATCAATTTTAATTATATCATGTTAATAAAATCTTCTTTTTATCTTTATTTAAGCCCGTGTAATACACGGGTTACTAACCTAGTATAAGAATATAAGAAAATATCAAAGGTAAAAGAGAAAATACAAAAGAAAAGAAAAAAGAACTGAAGCTTGAATACTTAAACACTAATATGATATGTTGTATGTTAAAATACAAAAGTTATAATAAAAGTTATTTAATATAAAAACATTAAAATATAAGAAAATTCAAAAGAAAAAAACTAAAAAAATTTAAACACATGTAACGGTATAAGAGGTTAATAGAAAAAGAAAATATAACAATATAAGAAAGGGGTAATTTTGTATAAACATAATCAAGTTTCGATTTTGTTTTAATGAAGTAATTTAAACTTCTTCTTTTTTTGTTGCAATTAGATAACTTAACTTTATTTTATGTTTCAATCCTAGATATGTGACCTATATAATTTGTAATCATAATTTTTTTTTATCTTTATATTGTATGATGACATGGATTTTGAAAAATAATTTAATTTTTTTTTAAAAAAATTGCATAAAATTTTAAAAATTAAAAAATATGAGAATTATTAAAAAATTATAACAATAGTTGGTTCCTTAGGGAATTAATATTGAGTTATGTTTCCATGAGTCAAAAGTTGTAAAAATCAAAACAATCCAGCAACAAATTAGCATTTAACACATAAAAATGACCAAAAAAAAAAATATTTGCTAGTCAGCATAAGCAGCTAAACAAATTATTAAAATTTGGTCATGTACCTTTAGATTCAAATACCGTATTTAAAATTCTCATTTTCCAATGGTATGTTCTAAAGTTATAAATGAGCCCATGTGTTTTTATGATCAAGAGCTTATGCAAGAGAAAACAAAAAATAAACAATGTAAATAAGTGTTGAAAGGGAACGGCAGAGGGTTTGATCTTGTGTCGTGCGTATATAACCATATTTGCAAATAATTTTCATCATCTTCATCATTTTCGTTTGTATATTTGATCGAGTATCGTGCTTATGAAGAAAACCATTGTTACCTGGAGGTTGTGTTTCTGGTGGCGGTGCGTTTATGGTCTCACTGAGTTTCCGGTTGTGGTGCGTTTTCCGGTCGTGGTGCGTTTTCGATTGCGTTCCGGTGTTGTCTCGGTGCCTTACCGGTGGCGGTCTTGATGCTTCTCCGGTCTAGGAATATGAAGGTGAACGTGGCCTTGAGTGAAGAAGATGAAGATACCTATAGGTGAAGAAGATGAAGCTTGCTCTCTCGTCTTGGAAGAGTAATCGACGTGGTTTTTTAATTAGGTTTTTTGGATTATAAGATTTGATTTTACCTGTTATATAGGTTTTTTATCTATAATTACAACATAAATCAAACTTAAGTTATATCATTAGAAAAAAAAGGTTGAAGTAAATTAATTTAAACAAAATTTATAACATTTTCCTTATAAGAAAATATCAAAGTATAAGGAAAAAATATATATTTGAGTCCATCTACCCTAAAACCGATGACCATTCAATTCACATTGCAAGCTTCTACCACTAAACAAAAGAAACGTAATTACCTAATGTGAGAAACCATATTATTTACTGTAAAACGGATTGTTTGTTAGAATAAAACAAAACAGCGTGGTTGGTAACTTTTTTTTGAACGGCAATTTGGATCACTGACAGGTCATAGACCCACCCGATCATATCCACACCCAATAGGAGGAAACCCACCATAGGTGAGAGAAAACTCCCTAGTTCAGCATGAAACCCCTATTTTGTCAATGCCAAGACTTGAACCCGTGACCTCCCCAATATTGAAGTCACAGGTTACCTCCCCTCAACCACTTGAGCTAAGGATCATTGGTGCGTGGTTGGTAACTGATCTTTGAAATTAATATATATAATATTAATTGTAACATACACATATAATTAAACATCGTCTAAATTTATAAAAGCTGTTCAATTTCTCTAATACTTAGAACCAA
Source organism: Mikania micrantha (assembly GCA_009363875.1). NCBI lineage: Eukaryota > Viridiplantae > Streptophyta > Magnoliopsida > Asterales > Asteraceae > Mikania > Mikania micrantha. The sequence continues at coordinate 88,171 of SZYD01002694.1, forward strand.
TGAACATTTGTTTGTCGGGTTTATTTGTTTGTGTAATTTCCCTCGATGTGAGCACACACTTGGTTCATTGAACCAACCTACCTATTATTAAAGTGTTACAGAACTTCGACATTATTGTTTGTTTAATTATTGTATAATGGTTTGTGCATCGAGGTTTATGTTTTATAAACATATAAATATAATTAGGAGTAAACTTTGTTTTTTCTCGTTATGGTTTGGGCAAATAACACTTTTTATTTAAAGTTTACAAAATGTCTATTATACTTTCTGTGTTTGCCAATTTATCTCTATTATACTCCCTGACATGTTGAAAAGTGTGTAGCAAAATGATTACAACTTTTGAAAAGTTTGAATTAAAAGAGTTATAATTGGCAAACAAAACGAGTATAATGAACATTTTGAAACATGTGGATGAAAAGTGTTATTTGGTCTAAACCACAGAGAGCAAAAACATAGTTTACATATAATTAAAGATTAGTGTATGGGTATACTTAATAGAACCCGATTTGATATCCAAGTAGACAAACAATCTCAGTTGATTGGTTTTGTGTCATGTTTAATGTTTTAGAGCATTCGTTTCTGTCCTTCTGGTTGATCAGCTTTGATCGGTTAGGTTTGATTGAGACCTGATTTAGTCAAAACGTCGTCACAATACTCCTTTCAACACCATCATCATTCCATACTTCAATCACACCTGCTCGGCGGTTGTGTCTACCAGCCATCCCGATCCCGGCTGCCGCTAGCAATTATTAGAAAACCATAGGTAAACGTTAGAGTGTAAACAAGCCGAGCTTAACCCAAGCTTAAGAAGGCTCGAACTTAGCTCATTTTGACTTAACAATACCAATCCGAAAGACCATTATACATGAACCGAAATTCTTTGCACTTACTTGTAATCTTTTTAAATGGAAGTCAATGTCATATGCCTTTACGTACCACTTGTTTGCCAATATATTATAGTTTGTCATATCACTATAATCATTCAATAACAAATAATTATTTATAAGACTTAACCAAATAACCACATGATAATTAGCGGTAATTGTTATTATATTACATGCTAAAAAAATAGGAAAAACTTCTCTTTTGCTTCATGTGTTTTGACAGTTTTAACCCTTTTGTTTCAAATTTTCAAAATGGTCATTATATCTCGGTGGTTTGACATTTATAACCCTTTTGCTCCATTTGGTTTCGAAAAAAATGGAGTATAATGGAGGCATATAGGAAAAGTTTGGAGCAAAATGGTTAAATTGTCAAAACACAAGAAACATAATAGCAATTTTAATTTGAAAAGTTTTGAGTAAAATAGTAAAAACTGTCAAATCATAGTGAACAAAAGCGAAGTTTTCCTAAAAAAAATATATATTAGCCTATTATGTGATATCAAACTAGCCTAGTAGGGTTTTATCTCTTGAATAAATAGAGCACATGTCCAAAATTTTGAACAATAAATAATTAAGTTTGGAGTGCTTTAAGATTAAAAATAAGATAAGACATGTCAATAAAAAAGAATTAGAAATATTAATGAAATAGTGAAATATGAATAGAGAATTAAATAAATGAATTAATTTATAAATGTGAAGTAAATAGAATATTATAAATAAATAGAATATAATAAAACGGAACAAGGAAAGTCTAAAAATAAATCTTGTGCTCACAAAACTACACATGTGGCCTTCAAAACAACTAATACAAATCCCTTGTTAAAATTAAAATTAGAGCATGAAGTGTATATAAATTAAATTATCCATATATAATCTTATATTTTTTAATTTTAAATTTAAAATATAGAAAATATACTTTTATAAATTTCAATTTATGTGACTTATAATAGTCTAAATTTTCTTAACAATTTTGTAGTTCTAAAGGTATGCATATATACATATTTTTTTTAAACTTCAACATTATAGTTTCTAATATTTTAACTCTATTTTGTTATTCGATTAACTTTTAAGGGTTATGTTTAACTAAATAGCCTCGTTATCCTAAAAAGTTTAAGAATTATTATTACCATCGACGGTGGTCCTTTGTGATGGTGGTCGCGGCGACAGTTACGCTGATCGGCGGCTCACGGTGTGTTTGTCTTGGTTTGTTCGGATCGAAGGAGAGCTGGGCGATGGAGAGGGAATGAGACCAGGGAGGGAATATTGGCGCCTTTATGTTCAGAAGCATTAGCGGTGACATTCGCCGCTAAAGGTGTCGCCGCTATTGATTAGAGTGTACGATCAAACCTAAGCCATTAGATACGGTTGATGATCAACGGTTAGAAAGGTGTTGTGGTCCGGATCTGATGCATGTCGCCACTAAATTAAGTTAGAAGTTGGCTTGAACTTGATATGTAAAGTTCAGACTAAATAACTAAATGAGTTATATTTCAGTAGTTGAACTCAAGCTTAATAATAGCTTATTTAGGCTTGAATATTTTATTCAAAGTTTTTTTTTTAGCCAATCCAAACAATTCATTAGCTGAGTGACTTAAGTTTTTTATTGACAACACGTAAAACACCTTGCCCCCATGCGTGTTTCACGTTATTAGGTCGCTAATGTAGGTGTAGTCACGGGCTTAATCACCTCATCAATCTAACTAAAATTAAAATACAATAAATTATTTTTTAAATTACACTGTTAAGAAATTGAAAAAAAAACAAGAAAAAAAAAGGTTACTCTTACATGTTTTAGGAACAAAACGTAAAGAGTTCGAAAAGTTGAAGACTGTTGCAGGTGCATATGTTCAAAAAAATTGTTTTAAACACACAAAAAAAGAGAGTAAATGTCATTTTAGTCTCCATAACTTTTGTCATTTTAGTCCAATAGTTTAAAATTTTGTCATTTTGGTCATTATGGTTTCCAATTATTGTTAATTTTTGTTCCTGT
>SZYD01002695.1:0-68677 GCA_009363875.1 Mikania micrantha
TAATCTCTATCTGGTAGTCAAACTCTCACTTCAATCGTCATATATTTGATTACTGATTTTATGTGCTCATTTTGATCACCATGAGAACAACTGAAATTAGATTAGGGTTTTGATTTTCACATCTTATTAGCTGTTGTGTTTACGCCTTTTTCTGGTGGTTTGATTTGGTGTTACTAGAAGCAAATTTCACAACGAAATTTTTAAATTCACTCTCCTCCATCCATGAAACCCGCAACAATTGTGCTTCAGAAATTGGGTCATTTCTTTAGGAAACTAATCAAGTTATAAGGAAATATTTGAAATGGATTCCAAGCTTCACACTTCGTACCTGGGATCTCATATTTGAAATGGTTTTTAGACGTGTTTTGAATTTGTTTAGAGGTGGTTTAGGTTGTTTTCGGTTTAATCCAAGTTTTTTGGCCAGTATAATTGTTTTATACATGTTTAAACTTATTCAATGATTTTTGGCCTGAATTTGACCGACGTCCAAGCGCTGAAAGTGCGACTATCCAGACGAGGCACACTTGTTTTTGTTGTGCTTTGCCTGAACGTCTTGACGTGCGCTTGGGTGCTTTTCACAACTATTTTCAAAGCTGTAAGCCTATAAATCTTTAAATTGTTATCAATCAAGTTTATCCTATGATGAAGCACCCTTGGTTTGGCCCATTGGGTCGAATCCAGCCCACATCCCTGTAAGCCAGTTGATGAAAGGGACTCATCCTTTTTTCACTATAGTATTGCTAAATCTATACTCTCTAATAAAAGAGTAAATATTTTGCCACATGTTAATTTATTAGGCTATTATTGCCACATATCATTTTTTTAAAAAATTATTGCCACATGTAATTTTTTAAGCTTTACAGTCTTTCTCTCTCATATTAAATGATAATTATAATTATATTCTTTGATTTATTAAAGAATTTTAAATCTAATAACTTATGACTTTATATACCTTTTTTCATATTAAAAAATAGTTCTAACAAATAAAAAATGAAATCTTTTTTTTTTATTAAAAAGCACACTTAACAAAGTTTACAAAATATTAAAATTTTCTAAAAATGAATTTTTAAAAATAATAATAACTATTTTAAAGTTGTAGTTTTAGGAAAAATAAAAGTTCTGTAAAAATAAGTTTTCTTAAAAAAATAAGTTATTTAAAACAAGTTTTCTTACAAAGTTTATAACATTTCAGTTTTCAACCCGTGTAATACACGGGATTTTACCTAGTAATAAATATAAACATCTTACACACACTGCATAAATATAAACAGTAACAATAACAATAACAGTAACAGTAACATTGATAACAATATCATGTTCTAGCAATTGTATACATCACCAATAATATTTGACCCGTTGAATTTTTTATTGTACCATTTGAGTCGTAGGATATAATACGCTGCATGACCCGACTCAATCGCAAGTATATTAGTCAATTTGTTCAACTACCGGTGGTCATTAACTCATTACTTCTGAGATTATTAGAAATCCCTTCAAATAATTGTTTAGGTTACTTTATGAACTTACAGATTGTGCATTTATAGGATTTGGTGTCCGATTACATGAACCCGTATGAATCATCATCTTGCAATAATGCTGTGGTAGTCCAATCATTATCTATAACTACATGGTGTACGTTTCATTTTACTAGGTTGCCAATAATTTTCTAGGTGACAATTAAAAAAAAGAGTAAATACCGTTATAGTTATAGTGCTAGTATTTCACTCTTTGTCCCTAGTTTTCATAAATTACTCATTGGTCCCTAACTTTTGAAATTAGTAACACATATAATCCTTAGGTTACCAAATTATCCTCATATAATTGACCAAATTACCCTCACATAAGGACTATATGAGTTACAAATTTCAAATGTTAGGAACCATATGAGTAATTTATGAAACTTAGGGACCAAAAGTGAAATATTAACAAATCATAGGTACCATCTTGGTAATTTACTCTAAAAAAATGAAATCTCCTTAAATGTATGTGGTGGCCCATTTTGACACATTTACTGATGGATGGGCTGGTTCAACTTATGCTTGGGTCAATTCATGTATGTTTTCTCTCTAATGGGTCAAACATGTAGTATAAAAATCTAAAAAAAAATGGGTGTTGAAAGTGCATATATAATGATAAAAACTGCCTAAAGCAACTTTCATAAAAAATATTAAATTGCTACTATATAACAATATAACTTTTGTAATAATATTTTTTACACAGTAACTACAAAAAGAATAAGTTCGGGCCAAAAAGTGTTTCGGGTTAATCTGAACCCACCTGCTTCCAAATTTTACCTGTATCACTCATTACTTAACCCACACCAATTCCAGTGGTTTCCATACTTTGTGACGGTTGCTTTGGATGTTTCCACTTAGTTGCCTATTTCTTTTTTGGTTTCAGATGCATAAGTAGAAAAACATCTTTTTAGATGTAACTGAAGTCTTAGATATGTTGATTCCGAAAAACAGTTTCGGATTGCCAAGCTGGCAGAGTACTTGTTTCTCTTTATCCTGGTTGTAATCAGGTTAGTTGTTCCCTTTCATTGCATAGAGAGAACCCCCCTCCATTGTCTTAAAAAGAGATACATTTTGACTTTTGTGGTCAACCTCTTTACTTTTCAATTTTTTTTAAAAAATGAACTTTTGTCATATATGATAAAACAGAGAAAATAGTGCTAAATTATCTAAGGAATACTACTAATGAAATTGTTTGATTTTCAAAATATATTATAAGATATGTATCTTTCATTCAAATTAAACTCCACTTGTTTGACTTGAAATAGTCAAATTTCTTCTTATGTGGATCCAACGGACGACCTGGCTGGTTTCATGTACATGATGCTTAGCATTTTAGCACCATCCTGATTCCTGATAACATTTTACAATTTCTGTTTGAAAATAAATCTGTGGGAGCCAGAATATTCTCCAACATTCAAGAACCTTTTCATTCTTGACATCCTTTCTCGTGTTCTTGAATTCTAGACATTGTTTCTTTATGTTCTCTCTAGTGCTTCATAAACATGACTAATATAAAGATTGAATAAATTAATGATATATCCAGATAAGTTGTCTTAGTGGTAGAAGACCCACCTTCTAGTGTGGAGGTCATGGGTTCGACTCTCACTTGACGCACTTTGATGGATATCAGGTAAGGGGATGAAATTTGAGTTTAATCTCGGCATCTGAACCGATGAGGGGCGTAGTTTTTACAACAAATAAGCTGGTTTCTACGCATCAGGTGCAGCTCTTCTGAGGGTGGCGCCCGGTAAAATGGGCTATCGCTCCCTTGAGGAAGGGGTCTTCTGAGGCCTGCTGGCGTGGTGCATATGCCACGACGTTACGCTCGGCTGTTGCTGTTCAAAAATAAATAAATTAATTAATTAATAAATTAATGATATGATCCTTGTGGTTTGTTAATATTTCACTCTTGATCCATAAGTTTTATAAATTACTCATATAGTTCTAAACTTTAAACATTTGTAACACATATAGTCCTTATGTAAGGAAATTTGGTCAAGTATGTGAAGGTAATTTGATGACCTAAGAACTGTATGTGTTACAAATGTCTAAAATTTGGGATCATATAGGTAATTTATAAAACCTATGGACCAAGAGTGAAATACTATCAAACCAAAAGATTTGTAATTTTGTGGATTCTAGCAATATGTTGTTAGTGTGGGAGGTAATGTGACAATATCTTACACAGCATACAAACTTGATGGAATTAGGAGATTAGGGTTGAAACTTGAATGGAAGCAGGTATTTCTGAGATGGTTTCATTTTCTACCACTAGATGGTTACCCCTTTGGCTTTCCTGTGGGAGGTCACGGGTTCAAATCCCTCCCAAGGGGAAATAGGGGTCCTTGGGAGGTCAGGAATTTTCCTGTGCGGTTTCCTCCTGAGGTGGTGGTGGGGTCTCAACGGAGGTCATGGTAACTAGACCTTGGTGACGTGGCCTGAAAATCAGTGGTTCACACGTTGAGATCAAATGCCGTTCAAAAAAAAAAAGATGTTGAAAAGAGGTTGACTTTTGAGGCCATGAGCTTAAACCCTGAAAGGGGTGAGAAAACTAGGTTTTTTTAACGGCTTGATACGACGACATCCAAGACGAGATTTCAACCGTTCTCTCGGATTTGACGCTCTGAGGCGTACACCTAAGCTCACCCTAGCAGAAATCACACAACTGGGTAAACCTTCTAACCTTGCCTCAACAAATATGTTTTGGACCGGATTTGAACCAAAACCTCTTTTAAAGAAGTTAATGGGCTACCTTTAAGCTACAAATCCTTTGGTGGTGATAACTGATAAAACTGGGTACTAAGTTGCAATTCCCACACAAGGTGACTGAGATGTTGGTGGCTGGATCTACAATAAACGATTCTTGTTAGTTTTATATAAATTTTTGTTCTTATTGTAGTGCATTTATATATAAATATATATACATACACACATGCCCAAATATCAATTTTAATGCATACAAATATATAAATGTCAAAACTAGATAATTATTGGTGTTTATATATTAACTTCGTTAAATAGTTGGTTTTTGTTTAAATTTTTAGATATACATATGTTGATTATAAACATATTTCTTAAACAATCTGTATATTATTGTTTGTATATAAAATAGTTTTGTAAGTTTACCAATTGCTATATTTTATTAAATTATAAATGTATTATAAAATTTTACATAAGACTAAATCAATTTTCTAGTGCATTGAAAAATACCCTTGTGTTATACAATTTAATTCTTCAATTCGAATATATATACAATACATAATTTTATATACAAATATGTAATAGATTGTCAAATAATGAGTTATTCATATCAAATGTGCATATAAACACATGGGCATTTATTTAGAATAAACAAGTTAGGTTCAATTCTTGCTTCGTGGTTGGTATTAGACTAATTTTTATAAAAATTAAAGAGATACTAAATTTGCATAAATGTGGCTAAAGACAAAAAGAGGAGTGCAAAATCGGTGTGGAACGCCTTTGCTACTTAGCATGACCTAACATTGCAATTATGAACTTATAGAAAAATATTATATAAACACTTTTAGAAGTTAGATCTACAGTATCAATTGCTTCTCTTTCAATAATAATAATAACTAAATAATGATTATTATATAATACTAATACTAATTAAATAATAATAATAATTAATTAATACGTGTGGTAAAAGTCTAAAAAAGCGGCTATAAGCGATAATAACATTAATTATTATTATATATATTAAAAGACATGTGAAAGGAATAGTAATTATATAGATATTATATTGAATAGTAACTTTAATTATATATATATGTATATATATACTAATAATGATGCATAATAAAATAAATAGTAATGCATTGGTATATGATCAATGTAACGACGTTTTGAAAATTTAGACTTGCACCATTAGAAGCTTTTTTAATTTTGAAAAGTAATAAACAGACTAACCGAGAGGAATAGGTAAAGCGCGATCGCAAGCGACCAGGTCGGTGACCTCCAAGGAAACTTATTCTAAGTAAAGATTGAACTTGAGATCTCTGTTCTTCTCTACTATAACAACTACACCACTTCCTTAAAGGTTAGGGTTTAGTTCGTGGTAAAAGATTTAATTTTGTTATGTAACTTATGCTTATGCAAATGATATATAATACCCGGTTTCGGGAATGTACTGTGATCACCCACCGCAACGCGCGGGGGAATAAACCTAGTTAGTAAATAATAATAATAATAATAATAATAATAATAATAATAATAATAATAATAATAATAATAATAATAATAATATGATGATGATGATGATGATGATTACTTTTATTGTATAATGTTAATACTAATTATTATACAATAATTAAATAATAATAATTAAATAACCAACACTTAAAACTTTTGTTGACGGTTCAATTATTGTTTTATGATGTATTGAGATGTGTTGCAACCAGTTTTTGGTCCATGATTTAATATATGCTAGACTGCGATGTTGTTATCGTGACAGGAAGAAAAGCTCAATATTAATTAATAATAGTAATTATTAAATAATAATTAATTATAATAATTAAGTTTTTACCGATTTATTTGGTCGTCGTCTTATGTTCGTGTTTATTAATGCTAAATTTTATAACTAAGCATGCCATTTTTTTAGTTGTGGTATGACATACACGTTTATGATGGATGCACTTTAAGGTTTTACGTCAGAAAGACAACTATTGTAACATAATTTTATGTTTGTATCATAATATACGAGATCGTGTATTCTTATTGATATTATAAACGTGGTTAAACAAAAAAAAAAAAAAAAACCAACAACAACACATCTGTCAACCTAATATTGATACTACAAAGAAAATAATATTAAAAAAAGGAAAGAAAAAAAAAAGCAACAAAAAAAACCATGATACGATGGTGTAAGGCTTAAAACAAGGTGGAAAGATTGAAAGACGAAGTGTTCTAGTAACACAAGTGTAAACGCATCTCAACATTTATAAAATATATTGCATGTTATGGTATAAAATTTTTAATAAAAGCTATTTAACATTAATAATAAGATATTTAAGGGGGGATTAAGGAAGAACCAAAAATTTCGCCTGAAAACCGAGGGTAAGAATTGGATGACATAGTTTGTTAAGAGCCCAAATAAAAAAAAAAATAAGTAAACACTAATAAAATACGTCGTATGTTAAAGATAAAATTTCTAATAAAAGTTATTTAATATAAAAATATTTAAATTTAAAAAAATTCAAAGGAGAAAGAAAAACTAAAAAAATTCAATACGTATTGCGGTATAAGAGATTAGAAAAAGAAATTTAATATAAGAAAATATCCAAAAAATTTCAGCTCAAAACCAAGTGAAAAGTAACTATCATGCCACTTGTCCTTTAACTAGGATGTCCACATGGTTAAATTACCACATGTCACTTGAATAGCCTATCCACGTGGCTAATTTGCCACATGGCAATACACCATTTAACCTCAAATTAATTTCATTACTAAGCAATACCTGAATAGATTAGAAATAAAAACACGCGGATCTAAACCCGACCTAAAACAAACGCGCGGATCCTGAGTTCTCTAACACCAAATTCAGAAACCGTAATCTTCAATATGCTTCTTCGTCGTTCAATCACATCTTCCATTCTTCAGATCCAGACGATGATAACAACATTTCAGTTACAAAAAATCTCCTGATCTTTAGATTTAGATGACGATAACAAGATTTCAGCAGTAAAATCAAAGGTTTGACATTGACGACTTGCTTCTTGGAACCTAACTCATCTCTTTGATTGCTGATTGTTGAGAAGTATCAAAATAATGGGAAAGGCAAGTACTGTAACATGTGAATGTTATTAGATTTGATTATTAAGAAACAAGGGCATACCAATTTATTTTGTCAATTTATTTTATCAATTCAACAACATTACTTTATCAATTAACAATTGCAATATAAGATATGGAATTCATTAGGTCAAATTAATGTATCATTTTAAGATACAGTCATGCACACAAACTGTTTGCTCAAATACCTAAGTAAGTTCTTGGTGATATTCACTTATTTATATGCATGTTTTCAATTCTAAAACATGTATTGGCATTCTCCCTCTTGAACTTATGATCTGATTTATAATATGCATATTACAATCTTTTTGGAATAGTCACTCTGTTTATATTACAATCTGATTTATTTCGAGATATTATTCAACTAAACTTGCAATAATTCATATTGAAATTTTACTTTGCAATAGCCACTCTGTTTATTTTGCTTTGGTTTTTAAGATCTTTTTGTTTATTTTTTTAATACCTTTGTAGGGCCTTTTTGTTTATTCCACAATAGCTTTTAAGATCTTTTTGTTTATTTTGCGGTGACTTTTTATTAATTCTAATCATTTACACTCACAAATTGACACCTTCCTTCCTGAATTTATGATCTCAGCTTTGCATTAATAGTTACAAAAGAATTTATGTTAAGATTACATTTGAAAACATGGCAGGTGAGTGGAGATTATATTCACATGAAATTTGTAATACTTCATATCAAATTATACTTTTTGGGACTTTTTTTAATATATGATGATAACCTTTATTTTCATGATTTAGTTTTCTTGATCTACACTAATAAATACCTCTCCATTATGTAAACATGATAATCTATCAAGTATGCAATTGAGTAGAAACAAAACATATGTTACAGAGTCTTGATTACTTCTACAAGAATGATATCATGTACTTAGAGATAGAACAAACAAATATATGTTTTTTTATTTACTTCACTGTAATGTAATACGTTAAGGGAAAAATCAATGAAGGGAATACCATATTAGATGGCTCATGAAGTTCGTTCATGTAGGATTTCAGTCAATGAACAGTTGGAATTCAAATCTTTAATAAAACGGCAAATTTGAAATCCATAAGCAAGAAGCACCTAAATTTACCACCACTACTCTAAAACTAGATCTGTTTTATGCTCTTCAACATTTTCACTTCAACAATTATAAATCATTTGTGGATTTAACCAATTTGGTCATAGGTGGTGGTAATCCATTTTAACCAATTTTAAGCCGATAGGTTTTATTCGAGTGACCCTTTTTTGACCCGTTATATAATTTGAGCTGACACAAATTGGCATGTTGCATGCAATAAGCAATTTACATGTATGTTAATATAAAATACTCTTAATTTACTTATTAACTTAATTTCAATTGAATTTGTGTTATGTATTTTTTTAGCAAGTAAATCTGGCTACTTGTGCTTTGAGTTCGGTGACTCCTAATAATGTGGGTATTGCAAAGGTTTCTCTTACTTATCCTTTGTACACACCAGCTGAGGTTTAAGCTCTTATAATTTGCCTATAAAATGAGAGACTTATCTGACCAATTATCGTCAGTCTCTCATTGCTATTGATTTGTTTTGATTATTTTATACTAAACTAAAGAGATTTTTCTATAGCTTTGTATGTATCCACGGGTCAATAGAAGTTTTGGAAAATCTAGCGATATCATTTCTAATACAAATGTCTAACATCAAGTTTATGAGATTATTTTGTAGAAAATGGACATACACTTTTAGAATGGATACTTGGATAGAATGGATAAAACTGACACATGGGTTGATTAAAAGTATAGGTTGAATGGGTTAAACTATTTGAATGGGTAAAATTATAACATGGGTTGACTAAAAGACTACTTATTTACCCACATGATGTGTACATAAATCGTAAACTATACAATGTATACGTATATTTGATGTGTCTACGATTATGATATGGATGAAAACTAAATATTTCAAACCTCTTAAGCAGTATTATATATTTCTATCACTATGACATGGACAATCAAAGATTTCAAAAACCTCTAAATAAGCAGTTTGTTCTTTTTATTATAACTTTTTATTATAACTTTTAATGTATTTAAAAATTCATAAAAGAGAATTGCATATTTTTAATACCCATTACTACATTCTAAATAATCTAGAAGGAAAAACTATGATTGTAGAACCATGAAACAAAAGCTTCAATTCTGTAGTATTTATCCATTAGTTGCGTGAACCCAATTTTGTTTGTCAAATTTAACAAAAGGTGCCATATGAGACCTGATGAACCACTATTCTTGATGAACTCAAATTCATATTTCAAAATATGTGAAAATTCACAATTACTAGAAAAAAATGATGTTTAACAATATTTTTTATCAATTTTATTTCAGGACGTGTCAGATGATTGATTTTACATTTTTCTGTATCAATTTTAATTATATCATGTTAATAAAATCTTCTTTTTATCTTTATTTAAGCCCGTGTAATACACGGGTTACTAACCTAGTATAAGAATATAAGAAAATATCAAAGGTAAAAAGAGAAAATACAAAAGAAAAGAAAAAAGAACTGAAGCTTGAATACTTAAACACTAATATGATATGTTGTATGTTAAAATACAAAAGTTATAATAAAAGTTATTTAATATAAAAACATTAAAATATAAGAAAATTCAAAAGAAAAAAACTAAAAAAATTTAAACACATGTAACGGTATAAGAGGTTAATAGAAAAAGAAAATATAACAATATAAGAAAGGGGTAATTTGTATAAACATAATCAAGTTTCGATTTTGTTTTAATGAAGTAATTTAAACTTCTTCTTTTTTTGTTGCAATTAGATAACTTAACTTTATTTTATGTTTCAATCCTAGATATGTGACCTATATAATTTGTAATCATAATTTTTTTTTATCTTTATATTGTATGATGACATGGATTTTGAAAAATAATTTATTTTTTTTAAAAAATTGCATAAAATTTTAAAAATTAAAAAATATGAGAATTATTAAAAAATTATAACAATAGTTGGTTCCTTAGGGAATTAATATTGAGTTATGTTTCCATGAGTCAAAAGTTGTAAAAATCAAAACAATCCAGCAACAAATTAGCATTTAACACATAAAAATGACCAAAAAAAAAAATATTTGCTAGTCAGCATAAGCAGCTAAACAAATTATTAAAATTTGGTCATGTACCTTTAGATTCAAATACCGTATTTAAAATTCTCATTTTCCAATGGTATGTTCTAAAGTTATAAATGAGCCCATGTGTTTTTATGATCAAGAGCTTATGCAAGAGAAAACAAAAAATAAACAATGTAAATAAGTGTTGAAAGGGAACGGCAGAGGGTTTGATCTTGTGTCGTGCGTATATAACCATATTTGCAAATAATTTTCATCATCTTCATCATTTTCGTTTGTATATTTGATCGAGTATCGTGCTTATGAAGAAAACCATTGTTACCTGGAGGTTGTGTTTCTGGTGGCGGTGCGTTTATGGTCTCACTGAGTTTCCGGTTGTGGTGCGTTTTCCGGTCGTGGTGCGTTTTCGATTGCGTTCCGGTGTTGTCTCGGTGCCTTACCGTGGCGGTCTTGATGCTTCTCCGGTCTAGGAATATGAAGGTGAACGTGGCCTTGAGTGAAGAAGATGAAGATACCTATAGGTGAAGAAGATGAAGCTTGCTCTCTCGTCTTGGAAGAGTAATCGACGTGGTTTTTTAATTAGGTTTTTTGGATTATAAGATTTGATTTTACCTGTTATATAGGTTTTTTATCTATAATTACAACATAAATCAAACTTAAGTTATATCATTAGAAAAAAAAGGTTGAAGTAAATTAATTTAAACAAAATTTATAACATTTTCCTTATAAGAAAATATCAAAGTATAAGGAAAAAAATATATATTTGAGTCCATCTACCCTAAAACCGATGACCATTCAATTCACATTGCAAGCTTCTACCACTAAACAAAAGAAACGTAATTACCTAATGTGAGAAACCATATTATTTACTGTAAAACGGATTGTTTGTTAGAATAAAACAAAACAGCGTGGTTGGTAACTTTTTTTTGAACGGCAATTTGGATCACTGACAGGTCATAGACCCACCCGATCATATCCACACCCAATAGGAGGAAACCCACCATAGGTGAGAGAAAACTCCCTAGTTCAGCATGAAACCCCTATTTTGTCAATGCCAAGACTTGAACCCGTGACCTCCCCAATATTGAAGTCACAGGTTACCTCCCCTCAACCACTTGAGCTAAGGATCATTGGTGCGTGGTTGGTAACTGATCTTTGAAATTAATATATATAATATTAATTGTAACATACACATATAATTAAACATCGTCTAAATTTATAAAAGCTGTTCAATTTCTCTAATACTTAGAACCAATGAACATTTGTTTGTCGGGTTTATTTGTTTGTGTAATTTCCCTCGATGTGAGCACACACTTGGTTCATTGAACCAACCTACCTATTATTAAAGTGTTACAGAACTTCGACATTATTGTTTGTTTAATTATTGTATAATGGTTTGTGCATCGAGGTTTATGTTTTATAAACATATAAATATAATTAGGAGTAAACTTTGTTTTTTCTCGTTATGGTTTGGGCAAATAACACTTTTTATTTAAAGTTTACAAAATGTCTATTATACTTTCTGTGTTTGCCAATTTATCTCTATTATACTCCCTGACATGTTGAAAAGTGTGTAGCAAAATGATTACAACTTTTGAAAAGTTTGAATTAAAAGAGTTATAATTGGCAAACAAAACGAGTATAATGAACATTTTGAAACATGTGGATGAAAAGTGTTATTTGGTCTAAACCACAGAGAGCAAAAACATAGTTTACATATAATTAAAGATTAGTGTATGGGTATACTTAATAGAAACCCGATTTGATATCCAAGTAGACAAACAATCTCAGTTGATTGGTTTTGTGTCATGTTTAATGTTTTAGAGCATTCGTTTCTGTCCTTCTGGTTGATCAGCTTTGATCGGTTAGGTTTGATTGAGACCTGATTTAGTCAAAAACGTCGTCACAATACTCCTTTCAACACCATCATCATTCCATACTTCAATCACACCTGCTCGGCGGTTGTGTCTACCAGCCATCCCGATTCCCGGCTGCCGCTAGCAATTATTAGAAAACCATAGGTAAACGTTAGAGTGTAAACAAGCCGAGCTTAACCCAAGCTTAAGAAGGCTCGAACTTAGCTCATTTTGACTTAACAATACCAATCCGAAAGACCATTATACATGAACCGAAATTCTTTGCACTTACTTGTAATCTTTTTAAATGGAAGTCAATGTCATATGCCTTTACGTACCACTTGTTTGCCAATATATTATAGTTTGTCATATCACTATAATCATTCAATAACAAATAATTATTTATAAGACTTAACCAAATAACCACATGATAATTAGCGGTAATTGTTATTATATTACATGCTAAAAAAATAGGAAAAACTTCTCTTTTGCTTCATGTGTTTTGACAGTTTTAACCCTTTTGTTTCAAATTTTCAAAATGGTCATTATATCTCGGTGGTTTGACATTTATAACCCTTTTGCTCCATTTGGTTTCGAAAAAAATGGAGTATAATGGAGGCATATAGGAAAAGTTTGGAGCAAAATGGTTAAATTGTCAAAACACAAGAAACATAATAGCAATTTTAATTTGAAAAGTTTTGAGTAAAATAGTAAAAACTGTCAAATCATAGTGAACAAAAGCGAAGTTTTTCCTAAAAAAAATATATATTAGCCTATTATGTGATATCAAACTAGCCTAGTAGGGTTTTATCTCTTGAATAAATAGAGCACATGTCCAAATTTTGAACAATAAAATAATTAAGTTTGGAGTGCTTTAAGATTAAAAATAAGATAAGACATGTCAATAAAAAAGAATTAGAAATATTAATGAAATAGTGAAATATGAATAGAGAATTAAATAAATGAATTAATTTATTAAATGTGAAGTAAATAGAATATTATAAATAAATAGAATATAATAAAACGGAACAAGGAAAGTCTAAAAAATAAATCTTGTGCTCACAAAACTACAACATGTGGCCTTCAAAACAACTAATACAAATCCCTTGTTAAAAATTAAAATTAGATGCATGAAGTGTATATAAATTAAATTATCCATATATAATCTTATATTTTTTAATTTTAAATTTAAAATATAGAAAATATACTTTTATAAATTTCAATTTATGTGACTTATAATAGTCTAAATTTTCTTAACAATTTTGTAGTTCTAAAGGTATGCATATATACATATTTTTTTTAAACTTCAACAATTATAGTTTCTAATATTTTAACTCTATTTTGTTATTCGATTAACTTTTAAGGGTTATGTTTAACTAAATAGCCTCGTTATCCTAAAAAGTTTAAGAATTATTATTACCATCGACGGTGGTCCTTTGTGGATGGTGGTCGCGGCGACAGTTACGCTGATCGGCGGCTCACGGTGTGTTTGTCTTGGTGTTGTTCGGATCGAAGGAGAGCTGGGCGATGGAGAGGGAATGAGACCAGGGAGGGAATATTGGCGCCTTTATGTTCAGAAGCATTAGCGGTGACATTCGCCGCTAAAGGTGTCGCCGCTATTGATTAGAGTGTACGATCAAACCTAAGCCATTAGATACGGTTGATGATCAACGGTTAGAAAGGTGTGTGGTCCGGATCTGATGCATGTCGCCACTAAATTAAGTTAGAAGTTGGCTTGAACTTGATATGTAAAGTTCAGACTAAATAACTAAATGAGTTATATTTCAGTAGTTGAACTCAAGCTTAATAATAGCTTATTTAGGCTTGAATATTTATTCAAAGTTTTTTTTTTAGCCAATCCAAACAATTCATTAGCTGAGTGACTTAAGTTGTTTATTGACAACACGTAAAACACCTTGCCCCCATGCGTGTTTCACGTTATTAGGTCGCTAATGTAGGTGTAGTCACGGGCTTAATCACCTCATCAATCTAACTAAAATTAAAATACAATAAATATTATTTTTTAAATTACACTGTTAAGAAATTGAAAAAAAAAACAAGAAAAAAAAAGGTTACATCTTTACATGTTTTAGGAACAAAACGTAAAGAGTTCGAAAAGTTGAAGACTGTTGCAGGTGCATATGTTCAAAAAAATTGTTTTAAACACACAAAAAAAGAGAGTAAAATGTCATTTTAGTCTCCATAACTTTTGTCATTTTAGTCCAATAGTTTAAATTTTGTCATTTTGGTCATTATGGTTTCCAATTTATTGTTAATTTTGTTCCTGTAATTTGGTCAATTTTGTCATTTTAGTCTAAAAATTTAAATTTAATTAGGCTAAAATGACAATAAAATGTAAATCATAATGACAAAATGACAAACTTTAAACTATTAGCCTAATATAGCAAAGGTTGTCAAACCACATATATTAAAATGACATTTTACGGAAAAAAAAGTGATTTAAGGGTGTAGTACAATTTGTTTCAAGTGTTAATTAATAGTCCAACATTTAAAATGAATGTTCAAAGTTTACATTTATTGGTATTAACAATTTTATTATGATCATCAATCACCATGTCATTTATGAGCATTCATTAGATTAATTATGTAAATTATAACTTCTTAAATAGTTAAATACTTGCTAAAAATGTACAATAATACATGAATAGTAACTTAGCTTCTTTAATTTTATTTTGGTTACGAATGTAAGTATATTTTTGGTCGATGTTTTCAAAATTGATACGTCCACAGCTAGCCCACGTTTTGTCCATTTACTCGTGAGACACGGGCTTGAGTCCCGCCCAGACAGATTTTCGTAATTTTCTTAATGCGCAAGTGGACAACTTACAAATTAGTCTCTTAAGTAGAATTGGCCAAATAAGTGTATGTTAAGATACGATTATACCTTTTTTAATGAAAAAACTACACTATTTTATATTATATTTTCTTATAAACATAAAAGTAAGATGGTTATGTCCAAATAATACATAGAATTGTCATTTTTGACTCATCAATTCAAATGTTAAACATGTCGTTTTCATGTTTTATATATGTATTAATGATGTTGTTTCTAACATGTTAAACATGATAAATAATGTTTTATCAGTACTACTCTTAAGTGTTGGATTCGATTCCTTTCGGTTATAAACGTGAATGTAAACGAAATCAATATAAGAACATAGATTAGATGAAACATGTGAATCCAGTAAATGCATTGTTGATTCCTGACATGATGCTTGAGATGACGATCCGATCGAGTTCCCGTTTAGGGTGTATGGTGAGGATGGAATAAGATGAGAGGCTCGATTGTTGTTCACGAATTCTCTAGAGATGAGGAGATTCGTAAATTATGATGTTAAGAATGTGTAACCTTAATTATGAGCCATTAACCTCATATTTATATACACCCAAGGAGAAACCCTAATTAGGATAAATAAGAATAATTATGTCCATCAAATAATTATCTATCTGCTAGGGGTATTTAGGTAATTGATCTATTTAGTTAAATAATCATGAGGGCCATATATTATTTATTTAGTTATTTCCAACATTCTCCCACTTGACCAAGTGATTATCTATTATGACCATTAAATAAGTCTGCAGATTGATAATACTCATTTTAGTTCTAA
Organism: Mikania micrantha; assembly: GCA_009363875.1. Lineage (NCBI taxonomy): Eukaryota > Viridiplantae > Streptophyta > Magnoliopsida > Asterales > Asteraceae > Mikania > Mikania micrantha. Next base: position 15,928 of record SZYD01002695.1, read on the forward strand.
ATTATAATCATATCAGAGAAATACAGTCATTGAATCAGTTATTCAATTCAAGACCCCCATTAATCATACTACAATACAAATTTAAAACTTAAGTTAGGACCAATTAACAAGTAAGCCCTTTAATGAATAATTTGTATTATTAGTGTCTATATGTCATTAGGCATGCATAAATATATATTTAGAGACAAACAAATTAAATAAGTGAGGAAAATTCATTAATGATAAGTAAGTACATTATGCTATAATGTCTTTACATAAGCCCATCTTCAAAACATGTTCTTCAAATATCTTAAGAAGGAGACCTTTAGTCATCGGATCCGCAAGCATAACTTTAGTACTTATATACTCAATACAAAGGTTATTTTCCTCAACTCGCTCGTAAACGGACAAGTACTTTGTATCAAGATATAAACCAACACCGGTCGAACTGTTACTGTTTGAGAAGTTAACGGCTGCTGAGTTATCACAGTAAAGCTTCAATAGTCTAGAGATAGAGTTAACGACTTTGATTCCAGTGATAAGGTTTCTCAACAACATTCCATGACAGGTTGCATTGTACACTGCAACATATTCAGCTGTCACAGTTGAGGTTGTTGTCAGCTGCTGCTTATGACTCTTCCATGAGATCGGTCCGCCTGCTAACATAAAGATGTACCTCGAAGTGGATTTCTTGTCATCTTTGCATTTAGCAAAGTCAGAATCAGAGTAACCAACCACTTCCAAGTTTCACTTCTTCTATAATTTAGCTTGAAGTCTTTTGTCCCTTGAAGATATTGAAGCAATTTCTTAGCTGCTTTCCAGTGATCAAGGCCAGGATTAGTTTGATAATGGCCAAGCATTCCAGCAATGTAAGCGATATCAGGACGAGTACAGACTTGAGCATACATAAGGCTCCCGACTACTGATACATGAGGTATCATTCTCATTTGCGCCATTTCAGCCTCGATCTTCGGACATTGAAAGGAACCGAAGACATCTCCTTTAACTCTTTGAGCTACAAAGGGAGAGCAGTGTTGCATGTTGTAGCGTGCGAGGACCATTCAATGTAAGCCTTCTGAGATAAACCCAAAATTTCATTGACCCTATCTCGGTGTATTTCGATGCCAATAACGTAAGAGGCCTCTCCGAGACCCTTCATGTCAAAATTATGCGAAAGTAAGCGCTTCGACTCATGCAACATATCTAAGCTATTACTTTCCAAAAGAATGTCATCGACATAAAGGAAAATTATAGTAAAGTTGCTCCCACTCATCTTGAGGTAGGTGCATTAATCCACTTGATTCTTCAGGAAACTGTGCTTCTTCATCACTTCATCAAACTTTAGATACCATTGACGTGAGGCTTGCTTCAACCCGTATATGGATTTCTTTAGCTTGCAGACTAAATTCTCTTGACCTTCAGGCATGAAGCCCTCAGGCTGTTTCATGAACACATCTTCATACAAGTCGCCGTTTAGAAAAGCATTTTTGACGTCCATCTGATGCAGCTCCAATTCAAAATGAGCTACGAGGGCCATCACGATCCTTAAGGAATCTTTTTGAGAGATAAGAGAGAAGGTCTCTTGATAGTCAATCCCCTCTTTTCTGAGTGAAAACTTTCGAATCTTGCTTTGAAGCGTTTAATGTTCCCATTCGGATACAGTTTTGTTTTAAACACCCATTTACATTCTACGGGTTTTACTCCGTTGGGTAGTACTACTAAATCCCAAACATAGTTTTACTTCATGAAATCAAGCTCATCAGTCATAGCTTTCTTTCATTCAGAAGACTGATCACCAGTAATGGCTTCATGATAAGAGGTATGATCAGTAAACTTTTCGGCATCCATTTCTGCTTCAGTCAGGTAGGTTACATAATCATCAAAGTTAGTAGGCACTTTAGGCCTAGATGACCTTCTGAGTTGATTAGCGGGTTCAGCATGGATGGTATTGCTTTGATGTTGATCAGTTGAGATGCCTTCATTCTCGGTAACATTTGGAGCAGTAGTGAGTCCTGATTGTGTCGGAGTTGGCTCAGTGAAGTTCGGAGTAGGCTCAGTGAAGTTCGGAGTAACATGGTGTACAAGAGGAGTAATCGGAGGTAAGTTAGTCGACGAATGTCTCCCCCCCACGTCTTGTACTTCTTGCAAATCAGAATCAGGGTTTTTGCTGCTCCCACTGACCTTAGAATCCTCAAGGAAATGAGCATGCATTGTTTATACAATTCGAGTGACATGGGTAGGACAATAGAATCTATAACCTTTTGAGTGATCGGGATACCCGATGAAGTAACATGTAACAGTTTTCATGTCAAGCTTCTTTAAGAAGGGATTATAGAGTTTAGCTTCGGCAAAACAACCCCATAATTTCATATATCTGAGACTCGGTTTCCTTCCTGTCCAAAGTCCATAAGGAGTTTTAGGGACAGATTTCGAAGGAACTTTATTGAGTATATGAACTGTTGTCTTTAAGGCCTCGGTCCAGATGAATGAGGGTAAATATGAGTTGGCTAGCATACTGCGCACCATGTTAATTAAGGTTTTATTTCTCCTTTCAGCAACACCATTTTATTGAGGAGTACCGGGCATGGTGTACTGGTTCACGATCCCCTGGCCTTTACAAAACTCATAAAATGGACCAGAAGCCTGACGCACATCAGTATGTCTTCCATAATATTCACCTCCTCTATCTGATCTCACAACTTTATTTTAAGATTTAATTGATTTTCAACTTTAGTTTTATAATCTTTAAAAGTTGTAAGTGATTTAGATTTGTCCTTAATTAGATACAAGTACATGTAATTAGAATAATCGTCAATAAAAGTGATAAAAGAAGTTTGTCCAGTTATTCTAGCAATGGTGTAAGGGCCGCTAACGTCAGTGTGAATAATTTCTAATAAATTAGAACTCCTAGTGGCACCTTTCTTAGTTGCTGTTGTCATTTTGACTTTAAGGCAAACACATGTTCCAAAATCAGTGAAATAAAGAGAAGGTAAAACTTCATCCTTCACGAGTCGAGATAAGCGGTCCCGTGAGATGTGGCCTAAACGTTGATGCCATAACATGGATGAAGTTTCTAAGTCTCTTTTTCTTTTAGTCTTTGTTGAGTTCTAATTAATGTTATATGACAACAAAGACGTAGATTATTATTATTTTTCAAAATTAATAAAAGGAAGTTATTGAGGAAAATTAAATTATATATATTAAAGAAGAATAACCTTAAAACTTTAGAAGCTTTCATATTTTACAAAGTTGAGTGATTAGTTTAACTTAGTTATGAATACCAAAACATAAATAAAAGAAAAGTTATACAAGTGTATTGATGATTTATTCGGTGTCAATCTCATTCTTTACGGTACTAGCACGTTGCCGTTAATCGATATAATCCATGATATACTATTATCTTGATGGATTCATATGATTAGAATATAAACATGTTTATGAATAATAATAATAATAATAATAATAATAATAATATGAATCAGATGTAACATGTGAATCGATCCTATAAGCGTAGAGTTATTCTTGACATAAAATTGAGAGCAACAGATCCGATCAGATTCTCATTTAGGATGTATAGTTAGGTGTAGAGGTTGGGTAAGGAATTCGTAAGTTGTGATGCTAACATTAGTCAAAATAAGAGTCTTAATCTCCTTTATATACAACTAACAAAAAACCTAATTAAAATAGTAAGGGTAATTACATCATTTATATAATTACCTATCTTGTAAAAATGTTTTAAGTAATTATCAATTATATAAATAATCATAAAAATTATATTACAACTATGATTTAATCTTACATATTATTATTTATTTAAAATTAATGAATGAAAGTTAGGGGCTGTTTGGTAGCATCTGAATGGTTCAGATTCAGGCCGTTTGTTTGGAGGAAAAAAACACATCTGAATGAGGCAGAAGGTCTGAATGGAGGTCTGAATGATTCAGACTTGAGAACAATTCTGAATGGAAAGGAAACCATCTGAATGGAAAGAAACCTCTCGATCGAAAGGGAAACCCCTCGTCATTCGTCAACCACCGAAGGCCTCTATGTCGGCGATCTACCAACCGTGAACCAAATCCATCTCGTTAGAACCACCACCATCCCGTGCCGCCTTTCACCGCCGCTCACAAGGACGACGATGACGACGACCTTAGGGTTTTCTGAAGACGATGACGACGCCTTTTATAAGTTGTAACTACTTATCCGCCGCATGCAAGGACGATGATGATGACGACGCCTTTCTCCGCCGCTCGCAAGAACTACCAACCGTGAAGGGACGGTGAATACGATGGAAGAGGCTTAGGGTTTTCTGAAAGAGGGATGCGGCGGTGGAGGTCGGGGATGCGGCGGTAGAATTCGGGGATGGGAAGTCAGTGTGACAATCCGACTTTTCATACTAACCTTGTTAACGGGAGTGGGTGCTATCACAGGCCCAACAAAGACAACCAAGGCCCAATAAGACCAACGAAGGTCCAACAGGCCCAACAAGGCCCAACAAGGTCCATGAAGGCCCAATAAGGGTCAATGGAGGCCCAACAAGATCACTCAGACTCAACAGAGCCAATGTAGGCCTAATAGGTAAAAGGGAAGGCCCAGTAAGGCCCAATAAGGCCCAAGGAGGCCCAATGAGTTCAAAATAGGCCCAATTATAAATTAAGAGGCCCAATTGGGTTAATCAAAGCCCAATAATGTTTCAACTATTTAATTAGTGACAATTCGTTATTTCGGGTTAATCTCGTTAACAAAAATTTATGAAAAATATCCCGAAACGATACGAAATCATAAATGAAGGGTTATCATTGGTAAAAATAAGTGTTGGAAGGTTAAAAGGTCAAGATTAGAAGTGCAATTGAATGACAAGGCTCAATTTTGACTTTTTGAGTCAAAATTCGTTTTGTTTGGGCAAATTGAAGTTGGAATTCTCATTAAATCATTGTTAATTATCGAATTAACTGTCCATATTACTCATGTTGATGATTATTAGCCGTTAACCATCTGTTACAACCTTTGAGAGGATCGAATTAAACTCCAATGGTACTCAAAGAGTTGAAACCGTTGCAATAAATGTCGAGATCATATAAACCGAGCGAAATTCACAAAATTGAGTTTCCAGAACTACTAGTCGGCACCCTTAGAGTGTTTTACACACTGCAATTTCATTGCAAGAGGCTCGGATCGAAGAATTGGAATTGGTGAAGACCGAATCTAGGGCTAAAGTTGATCTACGACAATTCTACACCAAACCACGTAAGTTTTCACTCTTAGATCATCTAAACTAGCCGACTAAACTAATCCATATAGCAAATTCATGATTTAACATCGAATTTCATGTGTTCGAAGTCTAGGGTTCATCATTTGAAACCATTTGGGGGTTTCCATGAAAACTAGTCGTAGAATCAAATCAAATAGTATGGTAAGCTTCAGAAGGTTCCGATCAAGCTAATCCTTATGCGTATTTTGTGTATAAATCTCGAATTGAATAAGTTCTATAACTAGGGTTCATGCTTAGAACGAGGTTGGGGGTTTCGGTTCAAACGGGATCTAGAATCAAATTAATTGTTACCATCAGTTTCATATAGTTCCGATTAAGCTTAAACACAAAACAATTTCTGGTTTTAACATTTAATTGAGGGGATTTAAGATCTAGGGTTCTAAGTAGAACCGAGATTGGGGATGTAGCTTCAAACAAGTGAAATATTCGAATTAATCGTGTAGGAAGGATCGAAATGGTTATGATAATGAAAACCAAATGGTTTTAGACTGGATCGAATTCGAATTAAGGATCAATTTGGAGATTTAAGCTTCGGCTATGTTATGGAATAAGAACTAGGTTGGAATGGGATTTAAAAGAATTAAATTTTGATATCCATTGCGACACCCTAGCGGGCTGAGATGGTTAGATGCGTGGGCGTGGGACTTGAGGGTCGTGGGTTCGAGTCCCGGGCCAACCAATTTTTGGAATTTTTGATATTTTTAGTGTTTTAATCATAACTTCCACATACGAACTCCGATTTAGTTCGTTCAAGTTGCGTTGGAACCGTAACTAGAATACGAACGTGTTAGGACGATAAAATTCATATTTTAATCCGAACACGAAATCGCGTATAATTACGTTTAATTAAATAAAATCAAATGTGATTTTATTTAAACGATTTCAAAAGCACGCGTACTTCCGTATGCCTAATTCTCACACTTTAACATACGTATGTTGATACGTATGTGATTTTAAGCACAAAACGATTATTCGAATAACAATAGGTTATTGTTTAAATCACAGATTCTTCGTAGAGGATTTCTACGCGAGTTCACACATACTTGATCATTCTACTCTTATCAAAGGTGCGTACACGGCCCCTTTCTTATTTTAAACTGTTTTGGGGGAGAAAACATGTGCAACAAACTGATTTTTAGATACATAACACTTGCATGAGTTATCTGTTTACATTATGTGAAAACATATCAACTTGAAAGTCCTTACACACCTCGAACCGTTTAGTTTGCTGTAATGCAAAGCGTGGTAGTTGGAAATAGATCTATTAGGTTTGACAAACCTCACCTGGTAGATGGGATCTATGCAGGTGTTTGACTGACCAAACACATTATTTTACTATTGTTGTGATAGACAATAGCGGCAAGGCGAAAACATGCTATAGCATGGCAACTAGTCAGCTTCGGTGTCGAACACGTATGTAAATAGTTATATGACTAGCTATCATGACTGTGCAATTGTGATTATGTTATCTACAACTTGTTATTCAAACTGATGTTTTGAACTCTATAATTACTTAAAACCTGTGTTATGCACCAACCATTGTGTTGATTTGATTTGCATGTTTTCTCAGGACGCTAAGGCGCGCGTAACAGCTGGCATGGACTAGGAAGATAGAGTCTCATGCATATAAACACTTTGAACATTTGAATTTGATTATTTCAGTATTTTTGATTTGTAATGTTTTACTTATCAACAGTTATTGGTTTTGATTTGAAACGCTTCCGCAACTTTTTGTAAACTCTGAATCTTATGTTTTAAAGACCAACGTATGTTTTGAAATTCATATAGAGGTCTTCGCTATGTCTAATGATCTGAGATCCTGGTTTGTCATGCTCCCAAACGGTGTGATTCCGTTAGTTGAAATTGGGGGTGTGACAGATTGGTATCAGAGACATTGGTTATAGCGAACTAGGTTTGCATTTGTAGGCCTAGACTATGACTGTTAGACATTAGACACATCTGCTTATACACATTGCTTAGAAATTACATATGACGTTATGTAATTGACTTGCTTACGTATTCCATGGCACTGCACTTACATATGATGTTATGTAACAGGCATGGCTTCATCATCAGTTCCTTATGTTATCATTGATGATTCCGAGGACGAGGAGCCGATGGTTCCGGCACCACCATCATCACCACCACCACCCATTCCATCACCACCACCATATGAGATGGAGGACTCCGATCCAGAGGAGGATCCGGAGGAAGACCCGGAGGAGGATCCGGAGGAGGATCCAGACGAGGATCCTGATGAGGATCCAGAGGAAGATCCAGACGAGGATCCAGTTGAGGACCCGGATGAGGATCCGGTGGAGGCACCATGGGTGAATACCCAGGGACTCTATGCTGCAGGACCATCTACACATCCACCACCCGTACTGGACGCTCCTGAGCCTAAGAGGCAAAGGACGGACGCAGAGGAGATCGCCAAGTTGCGCGAGGACGTGGATACAGCAGAGGAGAAGCTCTATCAGAGATCTCAGGAGTTATGGGATGCATTGAGAGGCAAGAGGAACTTGCCCAACTGGTTCATGACATGCGAGATGAGATGTGGAACATGATTGGTCGTTTAGAGGAGTCAGAGAACCGAGCCGAGATCTTGGAGGGCAGGATTGAAGCTTTGGAGGATTTGGTGGTAGTTGAGAATGAGGAACAGGATGAGGATGAGGATGAGGAGGAGGAACCAGCACCAGTTGCTGAGTCCGATCCTGAATCCACCGTTGAGGACGATTGATTCTCTTTCTTTTATTTCTGTTTTGTTTAAACTTATTAGGAACGGGTTGTGTTCCTACATTAGTAGTTTGAAATTTTGTATTTCATTTCAAAAGTATTGTACTCAAAGAAAGTTTCTATTTATGAAAGAACTATTGTTTGTTTCCAACAACTGTGTTGTTTATATTACATGTTGTATTTATTGTTTTTACTTACACATGTCAAAATTTGATTTTGATTGTGCATTAACATTTCTTGTAAATAGGAAGGAAATGGCTGAAGGAAATGTTCATATGACTGTTGCTGAGCTCAACGAGCTAATTAACAACAGAGTCGCGGAGGCTATTGCACAGTATGCTCAGACACACAACACAGGGCCACAGGGTCCAGCTGGGGGAGTGATTAACCCACAAGTATGCACGTTCAAGATGTTCTTGGACTGCAAACCACACAACTTCAAAGGGTCGGAGGGAGCCATAGGACTTCTCCGATGGATTGAAAAAGCTGAATCTGTGTTCGAGATGTGCAACTGCCCGGATGACAGCAAAGTAAAATTTGCTACTGGAACTTTGGAGGGTTCAGCCCTGACTTGGTGGAACTCCAATGTTCAGACCCTGGGGTTGGGTGAAGCAAATGCATTGACTTGGAACAACTTCAAAACCTTACTACAAGAGGAGTATTGTCCTCGTAGTGAAATGCAGAAGTTGGAAGAAGAGTATTGGCACCTCAAGATGGAGGGGTCAAACATTGAGGAATATACGACCAGATCGCATGAACTGGCCAGACTGCTACCGCACATGGCTACTCCAGCCAGTAAGTGGATTGAACGGTATATTGGAGGACTAGTGCCTCAAATTCAAGGTTTGGTGACTTCAGCAAATCCCACCACTATCCAACAAGCTGTTCGTTTAGCACATCAGCTTACGGACCAGGCAGTGTTGCAAGGGACCCTGCCTAAGCGAACATCTGCTACCAAGGTAGGAGATCACAAGAGAAAGTGGGATAGTAACAATTTCAAGGGCAACAACCAACAATCACATCAGCAAAACAGGAAACAAGACTCAAACAAGTCTTATCATGGTTCAAGCAGTGGTCAACAATCATCATCATCGGGGGCTATATTGGTAAGCACCCCAAATGTAACAAGTGTGGTTACCATCATGCGGGTAACCAATGTGATAGAGCTAAGTGCCAGAGGTGTGGCAAGGTTGGGCATGCGGCTAAGGATTGTCGCGGAGAGCTGCAGAACCATAACAACAACCAGAACAATAATCAAAACAACGCGCAGAAAGGTTGTTTTGAGTGCGGCAAGATGGGCCATTTCAAGAAAGATTGCCCACAACTTAAGAAAGGAGGGGACAACAATGGTAATGGTAATGGGAATGGCAACGGTAATGGCACCAACAACAACACCAACAACAACAACAATAATAATAACAACAATAACGGTGCTAGAGGCAGGGCGTTTGTGATTGGAGGACGTCAAGCGCGGGAGGATCCCAACATTGTTACGGGTACGTTCCTCTTAAATAATCGCTATGCTTCTATGTTATTTGACACTGGTGCCGACCGGAGTTTTGTATCTAGTTCACTTGCTAAGTCACTAGATGTTAGTCCCACTGCCTTAGATAGTCCCTATACTGTGGAGTTAGCTGATGGTAAATTGATTGTAGTAGAAAACATTTATAAGGGATGTATCCTTGATTTGATGGGTCAGACATTAGAGATTGATTTGATGCCTATTGCCTTAGGCAGTTTTGATATAGTTATTGGCATGGACTGGTTGTCCAAAAACCAGGCTGAAATTGTATGCCATGAAAAGATTGTTCGTATACCTCTTCCGCAGGGAGAGACATTATATGTACAAGGTGAGAAGAGCAGTACGCCACTGCGTCTCATATCTTGTATGAAAGCACACAAATGTCTGCGGAAAGGTCATACGGCAGTTATAGCACTTATAACTGAAAAGCCGGTAGCTGAGAAGAAACTTGAAGATATACCTATAGTTTGTGAATTTCCGGAGGTGTTTCCAGAAGACTTGCCGGGATTACCGCCTGTCAGACAGGTGGAATTCCGAATCGACCTTACACCAGACGCAGCACCGATAGCTAGGGCGCCTTATCGACTTGCACCGTCAGAAATGCAAGAGTTATCCACACAATTGCAAGAATTGTTGGATAAGGGTTTCATACGACCTAGTTTTTCACCGTGGGGAGCTCCAGTATTGTTTGTCAAGAAGAAGGACGGAACTTTCCGTATGTGTATCGATTACCGGGAATTGAATAAGGTTACCATCAAGAACCGGTATCCGTTACCCAGGATTGACGATCTGTTCGATCAGTTGCAAGGTTCGAGTTACTACTCAAAGATTGATCTCAGGTCGGGTTACCATCAACTAAGAGTCCAGGAGGAGGATATTCCGAAGACAGCCTTCAGAACACGATATGGCCATTATGAGTTCTTGGTCATGCCATTTGGGTTGACAAACGCTCCAGCTGTATTCATGGATCTCATGAATCGTGTTTGTAAACCTTATCTTGACAAGTTTGTCATTGTTTTCATCGATGACATTCTCATCTATTCAAAGTCTGAGGAGGAGCATGCTGAACATCTTCGATTACTGTTAGAGCTATTGAAACAGGAACAACTGTACGCTAAGTTCTCGAAATGTGATTTTTGGATGCGAGAAGTACAGTTTTTGGGGCATATTGTTAATGAAAAGGGTATACATGTTGATCCGGCGAAGATTGAAGCGATTAAGAATTGGGAAGCGCCAAAGACCCCTACCGAGGTACGACAATTCCTTGGTTTGGCGGGTTATTATCGACGATTCATTGAGGGTTTCTCAAAGATCGCTCAACCACTTACAGCTCTGACGCACAAAGGAACAAAGTATAACTGGACTGATAAACAGGAAGCTGCATTCCAGTTGTTGAAACAGAAACTCTGCAGTGCACCGATTTTGTCCTTACCGGAAGGAACGGAAGACTTTGCGGTGTATTGTGACGCATCTGGACAGGGTTTAGGATGTGTGTTGATGCAACGGGATAAAGTGATCGCTTATGCTTCCAGACAATTAAGAACACACGAAAAGAATTACACTACTCATGACTTGGAGTTAGGAGCAGTGGTTTTTGCTTTAAAGATTTGGAGGCATTACTTGTATGGAACTAAGTGTACCATTTACACTGATCATAAGAGTTTGCAGCATATCTTTGATCAGAAGGAGCTTAATATGAGGCAACGACGATGGGTGGAGTTGTTGAACGATTATGAGTGTGCGATTAAGTATCACCCGGGAAAGGCTAATGTCGTAGCCGATGCTTTGAGCAGAAAAGATACAACGGGAACAAGACGGGTTCGTGCACTTATGATGACAATACATACTGATTTACCTGACAAGGTACACAGTGCTCAGATTGAGGCATTGAAAGCGGAAAACTTAGTACCGGAATCTTTACGAGGAATGGAAGAACAATTGAATGTTAAACCTGATGGAATTCGTTATTTCATTGATCGAATGTGGATACCTTTGTATGGAGGTTTAAGGGAACTTGTGATGGACGAAGCACACAAGTCTAGATATTCAGTCCATCCGGGATCAGACAAGATGTACCATGATTTGAAGGCACTGTATTGGTGGCCTCATATGAAAGCTGATATTGCTAAGTACGTTAGCAAATGTTTGACTTGTTCGAAAGTCAAAGTCGAATATCAGAAGCCATCTGGTTTACTGCAACAACCAGAGATACCGATGTGGAAATGGGAACAGATCTCAATGGATTTTATTACTAAGTTACCCCGTACACCGAGTGGTTGTGATACGATATGGGTAATTGTCGATCGATTAACGAAATCTGCACATTTCTTAGCAATCAAGGAAACTGATAAGATGGAGAAACTGACTCGTATTTACATTAAGGAAGTAGTAGCACGACATGGCGTGCCAATATCTATCATATCAGATCGGGATGCCCGGTTTACTTCCAACTTTTGGAAATCTCTTCATAAGTCATTGGGGACTCGCTTGGATATGAGTACAGCTTATCATCCACAGACCGACGGTCAGAGTGAACGAACGATTCAAACGCTCGAGGATATGTTACGAGCTTGTGTAATTGACTTTGGTGATAGCTGGGAGAATCATTTACCGTTAGTGGAATTCTCTTACAATAATAGTTATCATACAAGTATTCAAGCAGCACCGTTTGAAGCTTTGTATGGTCGCAAATGTCGTTCACCAGTTTGCTGGGCTGAAATTGGTGACAGTCAATTAACAGGTCCTGAACTGGTGCATGAAACAACAGAGAAGATAGTTCAAATCCGAAACCGTATGGCAGCGGCTCGAGATCGACAAAAGAGTTATGCAGACAAACGTCGCAAGCCGTTGGAATTTCAAGTAGGAGACCGAGTTCTTCTAAAGGTATCACCTTGGAAAGGTGTGATACGATTCGGCAAGCGCGGAAAGCTTAGTCCACGTTACGTAGGACCTTTTGAGATTCTGAAAAGGATTGGTCCGGTTGCGTACCAACTCAAACTACCGGAAGAACTCAGTGGAGTTCATGATGTTTTTCACGTATCGAACTTAAAGAAATGTCTTTCTGACGAGACATTGATTGTACCGTTGGAAGAAATACAAGTAGATGAACAACTGCGATTCATTGAAGAACCAGCAGAAATCATGGACCGAGAGGTCAAACAACTGAAGCAAAGCAAGATTCCGATAGTCAAAGTCCGATGGAATTCAAGACGGGGTCCTGAATTCACATGGGAACGGGAAGACCAAATGATGAAGAAATATCCTCATCTATTCAAAACAGCTACTGCTAACACTGAGAGCGCACGTTAAATTTCGGGACGAAATTTCCTTCAACAAGGGGATGACGTGATGCTTTCACACATCAACACTGCAAATTTCAAACTGTAAGCACAAACGTTTTATTTATTCAATTGATTTTGATTTTGTTACAAATAATTGTGCTACATTACATTTTATATGTTTTATGTGCTACATTTCATATGTTACATGTTATGGTAGTACATACACGATTGGTTACATACATTTTACTATGTGCGGGGTTGCATAGTACATTGGTTACATACACTTTGCTATGTGCGGGGTTGCATAGTACAAACAGTTTCAGACACTCACTATGTGTGAGGTTACACAACACAGTATGATCAAACACAAACAGTCACAGTTAGGTGAACTAACTAGTGAACACGCAAAACAGTTACATTGAACGATCACAATTGAGTTGTGATGTTGCAAACATTAGACTTTGTGTGTGAGTACACACAAGCACACAGAATGATCAAATCACACTAACACGTACGATTTAAACTCATAAGTAGTTTCCTAACTACTCTTAACACTGGCTAATTTTCGGGACGAAAATTCTTTCAACAAGGGGATGATGTGACAATCCGACTTTTCATACTAACCTTGTTAACGGGAGTGGGTGCTATCACAGGCCCAACAAAGACAACCAAGGCCCAATAAGACCAACGAAGGTCCAACAGGCCCAACAAGGCCCAACAAGGTCCATGAAGGCCCAATAAGGGTCAATGGAGGCCCAACAAGATCACTCAGACTCAACAGAGCCAATGTAGGCCTAATAGGTAAAAGGGAAGGCCCAGTAAGGCCCAAGGAGGCCCAATGAGTTCAAAATAGGCCCAATTATAAATTAAGAGGCCCAATTGGGTTAATCAAAGCCCAATAATGTTTCAACTATTTAATTAGTGACAATTCGTTATTTCGGGTTAATCTCGTTAACAAAAATTTATGAAAAATATCCCGAAACGATACGAAATCATAAATGAAGGGTTATCATTGGTAAAAATAAGTGTTGGAAGGTTAAAAGGTCAAGATTAGAAGTGCAATTGAATGACAAGGCTCAATTTTGACTTTTTGAGTCAAAATTCGTTTTGTTTGGGCAAATTGAAGTTGGAATTCTCATTAAATCATTGTTAATTATCGAATTAACTGTCCATATTACTCATGTTGATGATTATTAGCCGTTAACCATCTGTTACAACCTTTGAGAGGATCGAATTAAACTCCAATGGTACTCAAAGAGTTGAAACCGTTGCAATAAATGTCGAGATCATATAAACCGAGCGAAATTCACAAAATTGAGTTTCCAGAACTACTAGTCGGCACCCTTAGAGTGTTTTACACACTGCAATTTCATTGCAAGAGGCTCGGATCGAAGAATTGGAATTGGTGAAGACCGAATCTAGGGCTAAAGTTGATCTACGACAATTCTACACCAAACCACGTAAGTTTTCACTCTTAGATCATCTAAACTAGCCGACTAAACTAATCCATATAGCAAATTCATGATTTAACATCGAATTTCATGTGTTCGAAGTCTAGGGTTCATCATTTGAAACCATTTGGGGGTTTCCATGAAAACTAGTCGTAGAATCAAATCAAATAGTATGGTAAGCTTCAGAAGGTTCCGATCAAGCTAATCCTTATGCGTATTTTGTGTATAAATCTCGAATTGAATAAGTTCTATAACTAGGGTTCATGCTTAGAACGAGGTTGGGGGTTTCGGTTCAAACGGGATCTAGAATCAAATTAATTGTTACCATCAGTTTCATATAGTTCCGATTAAGCTTAAACACAAAACAATTTCTGGTTTTAACATTTAATTGAGGGGATTTAAGATCTAGGGTTCTAAGTAGAACCGAGATTGGGGATGTAGCTTCAAACAAGTGAAATATTCGAATTAATCGTGTAGGAAGGATCGAAATGGTTATGATAATGAAAACCAAATGGTTTTAGACTGGATCGAATTCGAATTAAGGATCAATTTGGAGATTTAAGCTTCGGCTATGTTATGGAATAAGAACTAGGTTGGAATGGGATTTAAAAGAATTAAATTTTGATATCCATTGCGACACCCTAGCGGGCTGAGATGGTTAGATGCGTGGGCGTGGGACTTGAGGGTCGTGGGTTCGAGTCCCGGGCCAACCAATTTTTGGAATTTTTGATATTTTTAGTGTTTTAATCATAACTTCCACATACGAACTCCGATTTAGTTCGTTCAAGTTGCGTTGGAACCGTAACTAGAATACGAACGTGTTAGGACGATAAAATTCATATTTTAATCCGAACACGAAATCGCGTATAATTACGTTTAATTAAATAAAATCAAATGTGATTTTATTTAAACGATTTCAAAAGCACGCGTACTTCCGTATGCCTAATTCTCACACTTTAACATACGTATGTTGATACGTATGTGATTTTAAGCACAAAACGATTATTCGAATAACAATAGGTTATTGTTTAAATCACAGATTCTTCGTAGAGGATTTCTACGCGAGTTCACACATACTTGATCATTCTACTCTTATCAAAGGTGCGTACACGGCCCCTTTCTTATTTTAAACTGTTTTGGGGGAGAAAACATGTGCAACAAACTGATTTTTAGATACATAACACTTGCATGAGTTATCTGTTTACATTATGTGAAAACATATCAACTTGAAAGTCCTTACACACCTCGAACCGTTTAGTTTGCTGTAATGCAAAGCGTGGTAGTTGGAAATAGATCTATTAGGTTTGACAAACCTCACCTGGTAGATGGGATCTATGCAGGTGTTTGACTGACCAAACACATTATTTTACTATTGTTGTGATAGACAATAGCGGCAAGGCGAAAACATGCTATAGCATGGCAACTAGTCAGCTTCGGTGTCGAACACGTATGTAAATAGTTATATGACTAGCTATCATGACTGTGCAATTGTGATTATGTTATCTACAACTTGTTATTCAAACTGATGTTTTGAACTCTATAATTACTTAAAACCTGTGTTATGCACCAACCATTGTGTTGATTTGATTTGCATGTTTTCTCAGGACGCTAAGGCGCGCGTAACAGCTGGCATGGACTAGGAAGATAGAGTCTCATGCATATAAACACTTTGAACATTTGAATTTGATTATTTCAGTATTTTTGATTTGTAATGTTTTACTTATCAACAGTTATTGGTTTTGATTTGAAACGCTTCCGCAACTTTTTGTAAACTCTGAATCTTATGTTTTAAAGACCAACGTATGTTTTGAAATTCATATAGAGGTCTTCGCTATGTCTAATGATCTGAGATCCTGGTTTGTCATGCTCCCAAACGGTGTGATTCCGTTAGTTGAAATTGGGGGTGTGACAGTCAGGGCAGTGGAGGTCAGGGCTGCGGTGGTGGACGGACGGGGCTGCGGCGATGGATGGGGGTTGCGGTGGTGATGACGGGGAACCTCGATCTGGAATATGGTTTTTAAAAAAAAACAAGAATTTTTTGTATTTTTTATTTTTATTCAGATGTGCAAACAAACAGTTATCATTCAGACCCTCTTAACTATTCAGACATCTTAATCATTCAGCACTTAATGATTCAGATACAACCAAACGACCGTAATTATTGTAGCTCAAATTATGGATGTGAAGCGAAAGGTGCTGGCACAACTAATTTGAAAAATCATCTTCCAAAATGTAAGGGTAATCCCGTAAACAGTTCTTCTTCCCAATCACATCTTTCATTTAGTACTGAGAAAGATGTGGAAACTGGTGATAGTAAAGTTTGTCTACAATCCTTTAGATTTGACCAGAAAAAAGGCAAGAGAGCAATAATTGAGATGTTAATTATTGATGAGCTGCCTTTCAAATTTGTTGAAAATGAAGGATTTAGAAGACTCATGAGAATTTGTCAGCCAGCACTTGTTGTTCCTTCTCGAAGCACGATTAGACGGGAGTGTTATCAAATATACCTTGACGAGAAAATTAAGCTTAAAGCTCTAATGAAAAATTCAGTCCATAGAGTTTGTTTAACAACCGATACATGGACATCTTTGCAACGAATCAACTATATGTGTCTCACTGCACATTATGTTGATGAAAACTGGAATTTGCAAAAAAAAAGTGATAAACTTTTGTCCTATTTCCAGTCATCGAGAATATGATATTGGACGAGCAGTGGAGAATTGTTTGATTGATTGGGAATTGCAAAATGTTATGACTATTACAGTTGATAATGCATCTAGCAATGATGTTGCGGTTGACTATTTAGTAGGAAGAATGGTGAAATGGAGTGATAAGTGCCTTCTTAAAGGCAAATGGACACATGTAAGGTGTATAGCTCATATAATGAATTTAGTTGTGCAAGATGGGCTTAAAGAAGTTGGAACTTCTGTTGATCGCATTAGAGCTGTTGTTCGATGGGTTAGACAATCGCCGGCTAGATTGAAAAGATTTAAAGAATTTGCTTTGTTGGAAGCAATTTTATGTGAAAAGTCTTTAATTTTGGATGTACCCACTCGTTGGAACTCTACTTATTTGATGTTAAGTGTTGCAAGTGAGTATAGAAAAGCATTTGAAGGATTTATAAAGGAGGACAGAGTGTTTTATCGAGATCTTATGGAGGGTCATGGGGTGCCAGATTCAAATGATTGGAATAATATAAAAAGGTTGGGAGGTTTTCTTCGGCATTTTTATGAACTCACACTTAGAGTTTCAGGTAATATTTAACTTTTTACTATATCTATTTATTCATATAATCATATTTGATAAAACTCACCATTATGTTGTTTTAATTTAGGTACAAAATACATCACCTCAAACACATATCTAGACTCAATTAGTTGTATGGATACAGTTTTGAAACAATGCCATTTAAGTGATGATGAGCATTTGAAAAAAATGGCTGAGTCGATGACATTGAAATTTAACAAGTATTGGGGTGATGTCAAGAAATTCAACTTGTTGGTGTTTATTGCTTCTCTTTTTGATCCTAGGACAAAGTTGGTGTATCTTAAGATCAATCTGCGAGGTATGTATGGAATTGAGGTCGGGAATCAAGTTTGTCAGTTGTGTGAAGATGCGTTGGTTGATATATTTAATGACTATAAGAGAATCCACTCAAAAACTCATACAACTAAGGCTTCATCATCATCATCAGCTAAGCCTATAAATGATGGGACTTCAAGTAGTAAAAGTTTTAATTTGTTTGGAAGCGTCGATGACACATTTAGGGCACTAAGAGAGAAAAACATGGCTGAGGTAAAAAGACAGAAGATAGAATCTGGTGTGGCTGAGGATTCTAAGACTGAATTGGATAGGTACTTGAATGAGGAGATTGAAGGAGACAATGTATGGTTTGAAAGTGAAGACTTCACTTTTTTGAGTTGGTGGAAGAAGAGAAGTCCAGCATTTCCTATTTTATCGTTGATTGCTCGTGATATTTTAGCTATTCCTATTTCAACAGTGGCATCTGAATCCACATTTAGCACAGGAGGTAGAGTGCTTGACTCATTTAGGAGTTCTTTAACTCCTCAAATAGTTGAAGCTTTAATATGTTGTCAAGATTGGATTCGGCCTAGTGGTGTTGCTTGTCACGTGGAAGAAAACATTGAAGACCTTGATAAGTTTGAAGAAGGTAATTGATTTCTAATTATATTTTTTTTTGAGTATTTTTTTTATTTTATTCATATTTTACTATATCTAAAAGTGTATTTTTTATTTGTTTTTATATCTCTTTCTTATAGAGATGAAAAAGACATCAATTGATTAATATAGTTGGCAAGATGTTTGGTCAAAGAGTTTCTAGCATTAAGAGATGAAAAAGGTATCAATTCATTATACAACTTGTTTATTGCTTGTTAGCTTTTAGAAAATGTGAAAATTCATCTTTAGGCTTGAAATACAATTTGTCTTTGTATTTCCCAGCATACCAATTGCTTTGCTTTTCCATATCTAGGTGTCTCCAAACTTGGGGCTTGGGGGGGTTTATGTTCAATAGTTTTTTTAGGTATACAAAAGCTCTTAGTCAACTAACTCCTAATTGCATGCATTAAATTTGTACTGAAACAGTCAAACTTAGAGGGTTTATGTTCAAAAATTATCAAAAATAAACCTTGCTAGCTGGTATACGTTTCCAATTAGTTGGGTTTAGTCAATGGTTTAAGTTGTCATAATGTATTTCTAATAAATTAGTTTGAGTTGTCTTATTTTATAAATTCAATTAGATAATTGTTTTTTTATCTTATGTTATGCAGGTCTAAGTTATACCATCACGTGGTCAGATTTGAGGATCTCTACGGATTTGATGTTCGTGACTTAGTGCGTTTGTTGGAACACAAAAACTTATTATTTTAGAGTTTATGAATCTTATGTATTTAGATAATTATTATGATGGATTATGATGGATTGATGATGTTTTTTTAAGTTTGAGACTTTGAGCTTTGATGAATTTTATTTAAGTGTTGTATGCCTATATTTAGTAAAATGTTTGATTTTAGGAACCAAAATAGAGGGAAAAAAAATAAACAGCTAGCATACAAGTTGTTCGAGTTTTTCGAGTTGTTCGGGTATATCCGAAATCCGACTCGAATGTTTGTTCGGGTTGTTCGAGTCGGATGTCATCCGTTCCATTTCGGGTCGGGTCGGGTTTCGGGTCAGATCCAAAATTTTTAAAATCCGAATAACCCGATTCGATTAACTCGAATAACTCGTAATCCGACCCGATGAACACCCCTATTAATAATATTAAATAAATTGAAAGATAAATAAATAAAAATTGGTAAGTTCATGTGACAACATAAACCAAGTAATTGACTTTGGACCACGAAACGTGTGACGTGAGTGAAGATAAGATAAAATGGATCCTCCGTGAATCGGATGCTTTCTTGATCATACTCCTCCTCCTATTCGGTAATAAAACGGCGCCATGACATCATCTTCTTATCCATTAATTATTTATTTATTTTGGCTATCCACAGTTTTTTATTTTCTGTGTTCTTTATATTAAAATTTTTAATATCATAAACGTTTACTCACGTATGTACCAGCTACCTCGTAAACAATATACTTTTTTTTATATATTCAATATATTTATTTATATGATAAATCATAAATCTTGCTAACCAAGCTTTCAAGATTATGATAAAATTTAGGGGTCGTTTGGTAGCGTCTCATTAAGTGCTGAATGGTTAAGATGTCTGAATGGTTAAGAGGGTCTGAATGGTTAAGAGCTGAACCAATTAAGACTGTTTGGTTGAGCATCAGAACGAAACTAACCATGACACAAACATCAAACCTAATTTACAGAAAAACTGATCTAAAGTGGTTAATCACACACAAATGCAAATCCCATAATTCATAATCAAGAAACTTATTTGCAAAAGAGCCCAATTTTCAGCACAGAACATCAAACTTAATCAAAAAAACCCACACAAATCTTGCAAATCACACACAAATGCATATACAAATCTCACCTATTCTTGACAATCGCATATTCTCAACAAATTGTTTGTATTTTACTATATTACATTGAGTTTATGAGTTGATTGATTGTAGGATAAGAACACGGTATTTATTATCCGTAATCCCGGCGGCCGAATACACTAACCATCACCATCGACCTCGGCGGCCGAATAGACTGAACCAGGCGGCGAAGAAGTGAGAGGCCCCGAGCCCCTCGGTTGGCAAACATCATACCCATAGTCCTTAAACCATATTTACGTTATCATAGCAGCGAAATTTAAGGTGATTACATACATAAAGTATACATATTAAACACACATTAAAACATAACCCACTCTTCTAACAGTCATATAATACAACCAGTCTATGCGAGGGGTAGTCTTCAACGTATGCCATGAGCCTTACTGTCATTCTTCCTCAATACCATTCAACCTGACATGCATGCTAAAACAAGTCAGCTTTCGCTGGTGAGTTCTAAGTTAACTTTTCCTAAAAATAAAATCTTTAATATACATAAAACATTAGCCTTCACTGCCAACCGAAGTCAACAGTCTCAATCATACTGAACATAAAACATTTCATATACATAACATACATGACATCATAACATCAATCATATAGTGCATAAATGTAGCCTGTCCTGTTGACCGAAGTCAACATACTTGCACAAGACTTCTTAAACTGGCGACACACAGTCGGCAGGCCTGTTCTTTCACAGGACTTCTGCCTGTTCTTTCACAGGACTTCTGCCTGTTCTTTCACAGGACTTCTTAAACCATCAACCGAAATTGACGGCTCATACCGGTACAAGACTTCTTGACATACATCATTCATACATAACATGGTTTAAATCATTTAAACCATCATAATCATAAACCATTATAATCATAAACCATTATCCGCACCGCAGTGCTCAACATTTGCCCAACCGCAGCCAGGACTTCAAAATCACATTTCCTAATTGACCTCGGCCGAGACTTTTAAAATCATTCGTTTCTCAACCGTAGTTGAGTCTTTAAAACATCCTTGACATCTCAGCTGAGGTTCTTAAAATCATTTATTTCTCAACTGTAGTTGAGACTTAAAGCATTATTTACTTTAAAACATTCTTTACTTGAAAACATTCTTTACCTGACCTTAATCAGGTTAATGTCACTTTCATACCATAACTTTACAACTTGAAACATTCTTTACTTTAACATATTCTCTTATCTGACCGTAGCCAGATAAAACAATCATTTACCTAAAATAACTTTATAACATGCATATCAGCCCTAAAACGTTAAAATAGTAAAAGAGGGCTCATAGAACTCACCTGATGTCTTACTGTAGCAAGATCACTCGCAAACTGGTACTAATGGTGTAATTCTGCATTCGTTTACACTTAATAAGTCATTTATGTTTTAACCTACTGATTAGATCTTTCTGAACGTTCAATGTCAAAGACATTGTCTTGAAAGTCATCAAATAGTTAATGTTGTTGATTATAATGCTAAAACAGTTCCTAAACAGATTAATGGCTTAGAAATGATAAATCCTTATCATTAATTACCCATATATCATGAAATATCACAATGTAGTCTTAGAATAGGTTTAATAACCATGTTTAACATACTAATCTGACTGTTATCATAAACATCAGATAATCGTTCCAATAAGTATGTTAATGATTGTGATTAGTTTGAAACACTTAGATTTAACCTTTGCATTTCAAAGATTAACCAAACTAATCATCTACATTGTCATAATCAGATGGATTAAACCACTATAATCATAGTTGTGATTTCATGCAAACCGGGCATTACAACGGATCAAAACAAGGATTTAACCGTTAGAACATCGTGTTCTTCATTTCTAATCGATCCTAGCCATCATCTAGGCAATAATCAACAATCCTAACTATGTTATTACGTTCAAAATAAGATCTAATCAATCAAAATCGAACTAGAAAGTTAAAACGAATCGTTACCTAATCTGACGGAGTTTTGACTGCAAAACAACGATCAGAACTTGTAAATACGTTCCCAGGTGCGATCCCCACAATCTGATGGTCTTAAACTGAAGGTTGGAGGTCCAAAATAGATGTTCTTCGTCTGTAGGATGAAGAGAGTTCGAGAGATTAATAAAAATAAAACTCTGCGTGCAATCTGATGAAGAAGATCAACTTACTCCACCGCCTCACCCGTCGCGTACCGCGACGAGGGGCCAAATAGGGCTTCGCGTACCGCGAAGATTTCCGGAGAATTTTAGATATTTTCCACCCATCGCGTACCGCGAAGAGTCCTCAACCTCTCTGTCGCGTACCGCGACAAGTCCAGAAGTTCCATACTTTGAAAATTTTCTTCGTTTCGCGATTCCGGACAATCCGTAACTCCGTTTCACGCACGGTTTTCGCCTACGTTCATCATTTCTCGTGTACTATCAATCTGTAGTAATTACCATTGTCAATTCAACGTAGATTTTATACACGATCAAATGTGCTAATTATTCGGTTGTTACAAGAAGGGTGTAGACTTAGGGTTCCGGTGCGACGAGAGATGTGAGGAGGGCGACAAGAGTGATGGCGAGGCGACGGCGCGGTGGCTGTGACGGTTGCGGTGGCTGTGTGGAGGCGATCGGCAGGGTGGCGACCGACGGGAGGGAGGCGGTCGGCGGGAGGGAGGCAAGCGGCGGGAGGGAGGCGGTGGCTGTGAGGACGGGAGAGCTGTGACGAGTTGAGAGCGATCAAAAGGGAAAGGGAAAGGGGTTCAGACGTTCAGTGCATTTCTTTTCCGTTCAGATTTGTTTTCAAGTCTGAATCATTCAGACCTTCAACCCCATTCAGATGTGTTTTTTTTGCACCAAACAAACGGTCTGAATCTGAACCATTCAGATTCATACTCATTCAGACCCATTCAGATGCTACCAAACAGCCCCTTACTATGATTATAATATTTAATGAATTAGAGTTGGGTTAAATTAAATAACTTTCTTATCTTAAAAAGGCTAAAAAGGATCATGATTTATTAGATCACTAAACAATGATTATTAAATCAAGTTGTTGAATTATGTTATAGTAATAACAACTTTTGTTGACTTTTTATCAAGTTCTCGTATTTTCTTTAAACGTTTAACACTTTTATATGAGACAATATTTTTTGAAAAATAAAATATTCCATAAAAACAAACATTTTTTATCTTCAAATAAATATAATGTTGCTATTGAGAAAATTTTGTTTTTCAGTTTACTGTGCTTTTTTACAGGTTATTATGCTTTTTATATAGGTCATTGTGTCTTTTGTATTTTATGCTTAATGTTATGTTTTTCTTAACAATTCAAAACACAATTATGTTACATAATACATAATGCCAAGCAAAGATGACACAATGACGAATATAAATGAAATAATGACTTTAAAAAAAGACACAATAACATGTAAAAAAACACAATTATTTATAAAAAAACACAAAAAAGATGATTATACACACACATTTAAGAAAAACATAATGTCGTTAATTAGACACAATAAACAGAAAAAATTTCATTTTTTATAACACTATACTTATTTTAAAAATAAAAAAATGTTTGTTTTTATGATATATTTAAAAAATATATGTAATATCGTACGTAAAAGTTATGATAATTTAAAAACGATGGGAGAAAAGTGGTCATAACCAAATTACATTCCAACAACTTTTTTCTATAAAATTTTTAATTTTTCCTTCTAAATATGATCTCATGATCTAATAGTCAAAGATGTTTGTTTGACTTAACCCTAGCGAATCAATATCAATAAACAATCTAATACGTAGTTTTTGAAACATACAAGGATAATGATTTGGCCTTGTCCCAACACATCCAATAAAATTCGTTATAAAATGAGAACTAAAATTTGTCAGTAGTATTGACGACCTGTCATTGGCATACTACATCACTATATGTGCATTTGTAGGAAAATTAAGCCGTTTTTTGCAAGTTTCCACCGACTTGTTGATGGGATAGGCCGGGGAAAAATATATATATTTTTTCTGATTATTAATTAATACATTGAGGGAAAATTGAGCAATCAAGTATAATAGTGAAACAACTTGCTTCTTTATATCGAGGTTAAATCTTCTTTTAAATCATCAATGTCAATCACAAGTTGTCAAAGCGATTGAAAGACAAACTTTTTTAAATCACCAAATTCCCCGTCATCTCACGAATCATGTTAGGATCGAAACTTCAAATCTCGCACTTAGTTGACATTTGTGGTTGATCACTTGTTGGTGGTATCACTGGCATTATCGAGGGATTGGTGAGGAAACTATAATTTTTGATTTCTTAGTCATACCATTAATTTTATCGAAGAATTTTTGAATGGTTTTTGTATTTGTTTTAAATGTTTTGTATGTTTTAATTGTTTATTTATCTTATTAAAAAAATATAACTAATATAAAAAATTTAAATTTGAAGTATATTTCTCTAAAACTATATATAATTTTAATTTTGAAAAACAAATAGCAATAAAGTTAGATACATCAAATAGATTTTTTAGTAGATAAAGATTTGAATACGTTAATTAAACATTTACAAATCAAAATATAAGATTTGTTGTCTCAATTTAAATCTAAGATAGTAGAATCCGTTTAAATCTAAGATTGTAGCTAGGTTTATTGAACTTTAATCTCATAATTGTTTTTTTTATTATTATTTTTTGAACAGCTTTAATCTCATAATTAAGTTAAAGACTATTTCTAAAAACAAGATCGTAACAAAGAGTCAAATTCATCAAACACCAAATTTATCTGGTTTAACATTGATATCTATCATGATCCTCTTTTGATATTGTTTTGCCATTCATTCATGCCTAAAAATTTGAACCAAAAATTTTCCGGTGAATCAAATCTTTGACTATCCTTTCAAACCAGTCGAGTTTCCAAACTTTGATGTACCATAAACGACAACTTGTGCTTGTAATCTTGAGTTTATTGGCAGCACATATATTATGTTACAAGATGGAGAGGTATGGGTTACAGGGGAAGTGATAGAAGACCCTCATGTCCTGGGTTTGATTATTGATCCAATCTGGTTTTATCAACCTTCCATCGTCGTGCCTTTGTGCGGGTGTTTGGGTCGGATTTTCACCGGGCATTGGTGGCTGGTGGGCTAGGGGCTCTGTCCGTCTGGACTAGTGGCCAGCTTGGGCATCGTTTAGCCATTGGGGGCCACGAACGGAGTACCCAGCAGTTGATTAATTAGCCGTTCAAAAAAAATGATGTTACAAGATTATTAAACATAATTAAATAAGGGTTCTGTTATTTACACATACACCTCACACCCTTTATACGCCTCATATATGTTTATAAGAGACATATAGAGAGGCAATCATTGGGCGTTAGAATTTTTTGGTGTCAATGATTGGACTCTTATAGACGCGTATAGACCTATACGCGTCGTATAGGTCATATACACTGCTCTATACGTGACTAATCATTGGGTGTCAGTGCCAATGATTGGACTCCTATACGAGGCGTATAGACCTATATGTGGGGCTATACGCCGCGTATCGACCTATAAGAGGCATATAGGATCGGTGAGAGTGTTAAAATAGAAAGGTTGGGCGAGTGAATAACCAGTCTGTTAAGTAATTAGAAGCAAAATTTTAAGGCATCTATCATGCATTAAAGCAAAATTTAGAATAAAATTAGGATAATTGACTCCACTCATGGTATGAAGTTGCATGTCCACTCATGATATCTTGTATGCATGTCTTGGGATTCAATCGTACATTTGAAAACATAAAAACGTTTTTGAAGGAATTTAGGTTCTGTTCTTATGTTATTAAGAAAATTTTGAAGGATTATTAACAGATCCTAGATGAAAATTCTGACAAATCCTTGACAGAAAAATTTCTTAAACAAATTAAATTAGACATCTTTTTTGAAAAGTCTAGTAAAAGAGAAGCATCTATTTTTGTAAAGTGTCTCATTTTTATCGGATTAAATAGAAAGTATTACAAGACTAATAAGGGGGAATCATTTCTGAAAAGATTTATTCGTCTTCGTTGACAAGAATAACCATCGATGATTGTCGATGGATCTTCTTTGATGCGAGTATTTTACTCTTCGTCCCTAAGTTTCTTCAATTACTTATATGGTCATAAATCTTTAAACATTTGTTACACATACATTCCCTAGATTTGATTTTGGTGAGTAGTAAAATGATTGTATGTGTAACAAATGTTTAAAGCTTTGAAAACATATGGGTAATTTATAAAATATAAGGAAGAAAAGTGAAATACTATTTAATCACATGAGTAGTTTTGACACTTTACTCAAAAATTTTATAACAAATTTTCGTTGAACTATTGGGAAAATTAACTATACTACCTAAATTTTCTAAATTAATCAACAGAATTATAGTTGACGTACTTATTATGTAGTAACTAAGCATATACACTAATTAACCAAGGTTTGGTATTACGATTGCTACTAATTATGCAATGTAAACGATTTTCAATAACAAATAATGCCCAACAATTAAATACTATCTATATTTATCACTCAATGTCTTAGCAAAACAAACTTACAAGCAAATAGAGAAAAACATGTAACTAATTAATGTACTTTAACAACACTTATTAGACCTGATAGTCTTGACCCAAATTAAGATAAATGAGTGAACAATTATTATATTTTTGGTTCAAATAAAGAGCAACGTAACATAAAACGAGTTGAGATAAGTAATACATTAACACAATCGGGTCAAAATAGATAACTTAAAACTATGTGAAAAAAAATGGATTCCAATGAGTAAGACTTGTTATTTATATATTTAACTATAAAACCACTAAAAATTATTCAAATAAACTATTTGTTTAGTTACAAATCATTTTGACTCAAAGTAAATTGATGTTTATAAAAACAACTCATTTAAACTAAAACTAAGTTTGCTTAATACTCATTATGAATCAAACCCCTTCTTGCCCGTTACATGAGCCAAATCTTAACCCGTCTATTTTGCCAAACTTAGCAGCAATCAAATATATTAACAAAATCCCTCAACTTAGCCGTAATCAAAATAATATAAAAAATTACTCGCAAAATCCCAATGATGACATTTCGCTGCAAGCCACGAACCCGGGTGTTTATGCTCGCGGTTTACGTATTATATAAATGAACATTACAGAATTGGAAATTGAACCTACTTATTATATATAACATTTCACAAATGTTATCATTGTTGTGGCCCACATTTTTTTTTAAGTTTTTTTTTAATTTTGTTTAGATAGATGTGGCCCACTTATCTTTTTTTTTTCTTTTTGTTAAATACGTTCCGTTTTTAATTTTTGTTAATTACACTTAACTCCCTCTAATTTACAAAAAAAAATCTTTTAGTTCTTAATCTTTTTTTAAATATTTTATTTTAACTTTTCTTAATTATATAATTTAGTCTTTTATCTATATACCTTTTTTCTAATCTTTCTAGATGTATGCATAAGACCCTAAAATTTAGTAATATTTACTTTTAATTCTCAATCTACCATACTTTATTTTCTTTTAAGTTTTTAAACTTAGTCTTTCTACCCAAACTTTCACGATTTATCTCTAATCTACACGCATTAAAATGGGCGATTTAAGATACACGCATTAAAATGACTGCACTTTAAGATATTACGTAAGAGTGATAACTGATGTGTTTTTATGTATATGTTTTGACATACATGATCGTATTTGTGTTTTAATTAGTATATAACATTTCACAAATGTTATCATTGTTGTGGCCCACATTTTTTTAAGTTTTCTTTTCTTTTTTTTTTTTTTTAATTTTGTTTAGATAGATGTGGCCTACTTTTCTTTTTGTTAAATACGTTCTGTTTTTAATTTTTGTTAATTACACTTAACTCCGTCTAATTTACAAAAAAATTCTTTTAGTTCTTAATCTTTTTTTACATATTTTATTTTAACTTTTCTTAATTATATAACTTAGTCTTTTATTTATATACATTTTTTCTAATCTTTCTAGATGTATGCATAGGACCCTAAGATTTAGTAATATTTACTTTTAATTCTCAATCTATCATACTTTATTTTCTTTTAAGTTTTTAAACTTAGTCTTTCTACCCAAACTTTCACGATTTATCTCTAATCTACACGCATTAAAATGACGGCGATTTAAGATACACGCATTAAAATGACTGCGCTTTAATATATTACGTAAGAGTGACAACTGATGTGTTTTTATGTATATGTTTTGATATACATGATCGTATTTGTGTTTTAATAATTTGAATCAAAACAGAATTCACGCAGCAACACGCGGGGAAACCCCCTAGTAATAATTCAAATATGATATATAGCATATAAATAATATATATATATATATATGTATATATAGTAAAAAACGTGGTCTTTTCTAGGATTTTGGTGATGTTCGAAGAAAGTAACGGTGATTTGTTTGTTCTCATACAAAATCCATGTTTAGAGGTGGCCAAACTGGCTTTTTTTTGGGAACGGAATCGGTCCCAAACGGTACTGGTGATTCATGTTCCGGTCAACAAAGTCAAGAACCGGTTCCGGTTCGGGTTTAATCGGTTTAAGGGTGGAATCAGTTCCGGTTCCATTTTCTTTGAAAACCCAGAACCGGCCGTACCCACCGGTTCGGTTCCTCGGTTCCGGTTCCGGTTCCGGTTCCGGGTACGCTGGCCACCTCTCCATGTTTGCTTAGAAATATGATATTTTATTTTAATTCAACGAATTTGTTGTCGGTGAAAAAGATTTTGTGAGTAATTTTTATAATTACTTTCGTAACATATTTTTATGAATTTTGTACGATTTTATGTTATTATGAGAATTTGGATAGAGTTCAATTCGTGATTAGAGATTTTATTTTGCTATGTAATTATATATAACTTAAGCTTCTACAAATGACATCTAATACCCGTTATTAGAAGTGCACTGTAATAACCTGTCGAAACACAGAAAAAAATATAGTAAAACAATAAAACAAATCATATATATAACACAAAATTACACACCAAGCCGAATAAATTAAATGATCATCACATGCGCATGTGTGTATATATATATAGGATCCGCATCCTATAATAACCCTCTCTTATTGCATATTCTTGTACATGTAAAACTAAGATTTTGAAAAAAAAAAAACCAAAGATTCGGGTTCATCTTGCAGGGTTATTTCGGGTTATGCAATAAGAGAGGGTTATTATAGGATCTTTACCCTATATATATATGTATGTATGTATGTATGTATGTATGTATGTAGTCCACGTATACGTGTAATGGTGTTATTCAATAAAACATGTGTTTATATTTTCACTAGGTTAGTACTCCGTGTAATCGTGATGAATAAAAAAATATAATAAATAATTATCAATAAAAATTTAAAATATATAAGACGATTATTTAATATAAAATAATTGTATTATTTTTTTAAACACTATAGTTTTTTCAAATTTTGTTTCTTTAAATTTTTTGTATTAATTTTCTTTTTGAAAATTCTGTATTTTATAATAATTTGTTTTTTTTTTAAATTGTATTTTTTTGATATTAATATATTTTTAATGTATTAAAAAAACATGTATTTAATAGGAGAGAGAGGAGGGAAAAACAAAATTGAGGTGTTTTAGGAACATGACAAGTGTCTTTATAAACATTTAGTTGTTAGAATAAATAGATTAATACTTGCACATACGGAAACCAAAGAAACACACTCTACATACGCATATACATGCTTACATGCATAATATGCATGCACATACGATTTAAATGTTCATAAACCAGTAAAGGAAAATGACTTTCTAGACAATTGTCGTCGCAATAGCTTTCGATTCTTGTCATTGTAGACTAGAGCGATGGCCCTTAGTTGCTATAGTGTGGCCTCTACAGATTAGTTGCTATAGGCCATGAAAATTGTCGCCATTTGGTTCAGTTATAGGTTCCAATTTCATATTATAAAACCCGACCGAGTAACTCGAAACCCAAAAAACCAACCTTAACGACAATCCTAGAACGACACCCCTAGTTAACAGGTTTGTATTATTAGAGCAGTTGGTTTTTTAACAAAAAGAACATTCCTAAAAATCAATATTTAATTAATATTATAATTCACTCGTAATTATAAACACAACTAGGTTTATACCCGCCGCGCGTTGCAGCGGGTCATCACAATACACCCTTGACAACAGGTATTATATGTCATTTGCAGAAGCGTGGGTTACATAGTAAAATCAAATATTTCATTACGAACTCTATACAATTTCCTCATAAAAACATAAAATCATACAAAATCCATACAAATATTTTACGAAAATAATAAAAAAATCACTGGCAAAATCTTTCTCATCGGCAACCAATTGATTGAATTAAAAAAAATCGAAATCTCTAAGCACACATCGATTTTCTATGGAAAACAAACAAATAACAGTTACATTCTCCGAACACCACCAAAACGGTAGAAAGGACTACATTTTTCACTAATCCTACAGAGAAAACCCCTAAACCTTATCTGGGTCGTTGATTTGGAATCTTAAAAATAAATACGTGGTCCATATTAACCCACATTAAAACTGATTTGTTTATTTAAAACCAATTTTTTTATTCATGTTAAATGGGCACCACATTTTTATTTTCGAATTTCAAATCAATGGTTCAGATAGGGTTCAAGTGTTTCTCTCTTGGATGGGGTTTTAACAGGATACAAACCCTATATATATATATATATATATATATATATATATACTAGTAGTATACCCGCGCGATGCGGCGAAGAAAACGACAGTATATAATGTGGTGTTTGTTTGTTGCTAATTTATCAATGTTCTCGACTTCTCGTGATATAGATAATTAGATAGTGCTCTCGTTAATTTTCCTTTTCGTATGATCAATGTGTTCTATCTATGACATGAGTTTTATAAATCTTCATTAAAATAATACACACAAATAAGAAAAAAATCCATTATAAACATAATGATCTTAAAAATAAAAAATTGGCCACATAAATAACAAAAGTTAGTCAGAAGTATAGATGCTTAAAATTAAAAATCCATGTGTCTACTGCATGGCTCGAGCACATATCTGCATGTTTGAAATATTTGGTGGCTTAATATAATGCATACATAGATACATAACAATCTTGGTATTTTTATTTTTTTTATCGAAGGAAAATTTTTAATCTTAAGAAAATAAAGAAACCCTATATTGATTTTTTAAAAACACACCAACCCTAGAAAGTGGCACACGATGATGGATAAGTGTAACAATATTCCAACACGATGATGGTCAGTGATCTTTCTTATTTCTTCCAAATTTGTTTGTGTTTTAATTTTTTTACTTTCATTCTCTATTTTATAGTTTCCAACATTTATCTTATATGTTATTTCTGCATGAAATATATTTGGAATTTGGGCAATTAAATAAGACAAAATTATATTTAAAACTCAATTGAGCTCAATTTTCAGGGTTCAAAACACAAGAACCATGTGCTGAAGTCATCATTGTGTGTACACCCCAAAACAAGCTAAGGATCTTTGATTTCCATGCTAATCAAATCTTTAATATTAGAGGTGTCACGATTTCAAGTCATGATATGGACAAAATAAAGGTTTCATGCTGGGCTAGAAGGCTTTCTTTCACCTACGGTGGGTTTTCTTCTGTTGGTTGTAGATATAATAGGGTGGGTCTAGTATCTGTCAATGATCCAAATTGCCATTCAGGAAAAAAAAATCAAATCTTTAATATTATTTTGAAGTTCTACTCTGAAATGGTAACCTATTTTTTCAAGGTCGTGTTTGTGTTTCCATAATTTCAAACCTTTGTGATGATTTTGATCCTACCAATGTGCCAACACTTTCCAAGGTAATTCCATCTGTTTACAAATTGTTTATGGAAGTCTGGTTATATTGGTATATTACATTTTTGTTTGGTGCTTTTTTACTTTTGCTTAAGCATAAGATGCTCTTTATTGAATCTCAGCTTCTGAGAGAAATGAACACAGGAAGCTTGCAAGCAGAGGGTGAGATAGGTATAAAACTCCTTTATGCTGCAAATGTTACACAAACA
Organism: Mikania micrantha; assembly: GCA_009363875.1. Taxonomy (NCBI): domain Eukaryota; kingdom Viridiplantae; phylum Streptophyta; class Magnoliopsida; order Asterales; family Asteraceae; genus Mikania; species Mikania micrantha. Next base: position 48,208 of record SZYD01002695.1, read on the forward strand.
AAACTGCATTAAAAACGTACATATATACGGAAATTTATGAAAAAGTTATGTATGTATCATTAACAAATTTGGAAACCATCCAAATCATCAAAAAGCTTATCAGTTAGGAACTTCATTTTTATTAATAGAAATCTTTTCTTGGAACTTTTCAGAAACTTATCCCATCCAAATCAGTTATACAAACAGACCCTAGATTTTTAATTAACTGCAATGCTTTAGTAACTTCATAAACATAGTTCCATAAACAAAAGGTTTAATGTTTTTATGAACTTAAAGAGGTAGAAGCATTAAACCTGTAATGATTAGTTTTCTTCTTAGAGTCACCTGCATACTTACAAAATGTTCATACACTTTGGGTTAAAACCAACAACACAAAAAAAAAAAAAAAAAAGAGTAAAAATATGCAACAATTGGAGAGCCAAACGCATACCTTTCAAAAAGAAATTAGGTTAACAAAACTCACGCACAATTGGAGAGCCAGAGCACGTATCCCAGTTACCCAGCCATAGTTAGAGTGATATTAGAGAGGGAATTTGAATTTATATAACACATATGAGATTTGAAAAGTTTGAATATGGAGCCATTTCTAGTGCTTTATTACCTCATCGGTGTATGGCTGTTCAAAAGCGAAGAAGCCAATAAATGATGCTTGCCTCTTTCGTATGCCTGGTTGTCCAGCTGGTTTAGAAGCAAAGAATCCATTGACTTTGATATTGATTATAGTAAAGATGATCGGAGGTGAAAACTTTAGGGGCTAAGTGTTTCCTCTTTCATCAAAAACAAGTTACAATCACGAAGAGGAGCAGATTAAGGACAAGACCTGGAAAGACTAAAAGCCAACTTATGCCTTAAAGGCTTGTACCTTAAGCTTTGAGGCTTGCACATCTCTTAATTTTAAGAGATTTCACTTTCTCTCTCCAATATATATTATATATAGTAGTAAGATATAATATTTGGGATTAAAAAAATGTGTGAAACCCACAAATTACTATTCCCCTCCATGTTCTTTAATATATATAAATTATATATAGTAATTAAGATTTAAAATATCCATTTGTTCCAAATTTAACCGGCAAGGCGTCATCTACTTTGACGCGAGGAACCCGTAATTTCCTTTTTAGGAATGGGCAATAGATCTTCTTTCTCACCCCTAACCTTTGAAGAAACTACAAAATTACCACTTCAGTCATCGTTATCATTCATCAATAACTTCTGCTTAGCTTAATTTCATCGCAACAGAACAAATTTCTTCAGATCTGCAACACAAAATATCCATCCTTACCTTCATCCACAAGTTTCAAAAAGCTTACAAACCAAGCAGTTCTTTAATTCTTTGATAATGATTCAAGAAACCAAAAGTTGAAAGGAACTCATGGTCATCATGATTCTCAAGCATTATCCATCATTCCATTGATTCCACTTCTATATGTTCTTTAATAATCTCATCGAATCTTCAAATTTTTGATGAATTTTAAACTTTAACGTGTTGGGTTGCTCAATTTTATTGAATTTTGGTATGAACAATCAGAATAACAATAATAATCGGTTGCTCAGATTTCGGTCTGCTCCAAGCTTTGTACTTCAAAGTTTCGTAAATGATTTTGAGAAAACCAGAGATGAAAACCATGGTTTGAATCATAATTTTGTTTCTCAGAGTTTGCAAGATCTGCAAGAGGAGGTGGATCTTAAACCTAATTTAATCGATGGGTTTGCTTTGAATTCGCAATTTCAGAATCATTATCCGAGGCAGATGAGTTCATCCATGGCGATGGAGATAGATAATTTGGAGCAACGATCGAAAGCTGGTTCGAATCTGTTCAGGCAGAATAGCACTCCTTCTGGATTGTTTTCTCATCTTAATCCCTCAAATGGTACTGACGATTGATGAATTCTTGATTTTTGTTACTGATTTTGTTTTTTAATTTGTGAATTTTGTTTTCTGGGTATGTTGAAATTTATCTTGTTTAAGCGAGTAGTTATTTTAAAAATTGGGATTTTTTTCTTTTTACCATTTTTGGTAATAGCTGTTGGGGGAAAAAAGTTCTATATTTGGGAGTTGTCTTATCATTTATTTATAAATTGGTTGACTTTTTGATGTCAAAATTGGACTCCCAAGTCATAGTTCTTTAATCTTATTATATGCTTCAATTTAGAATTTTAAATCAGTAATCCCTTCGACCCATGGTTAGTATATGCTCTTGATTTTAAAAAAATTCATACACTTTTTGTTTTGTAGTCAAATTCAACTTCTAAAAGTCAAAATTAGACTCCCAATTCTTAGATCTGTAACCTCAGTCTTGAAAAGTTATTCTATTCTTCATATTTTATATTTGGAATCAGCAATCTTTTCAGCCCATGATTAAAGTATGCTCTTGATTTTGAAAATTCATACAATCTTTTGTAACTGATTTTGACTTGTAGAATAAAAGGTTGACTCCAATTTTGTCAGAAGTTAATTTATATATAAAATACTACCTCAAATCTTTAGATTTTACATACAAAATAAAGAGGGTTCATTTGTTTTCATTTGTGGGACTCTTTAAAAAAAATAACAAAAAAGATTCTGATTTTGTGAATTGAATTACCGAAGCAATTTATATGCAGGTTATGGTGCAATGAGAGGTACAGTTCCCAGCTACAGATTGGAAAATGTAGGAAACAGTGGCGATTTTAGCCCATCTTCAAGCCGAATAAAGAGACAAATAAGGTCATCATCTGGTGTTGGCGTTACATCTTTAGGAACGCTGCCACGAATCTCGGAAATCGAGACCGACACCGTTGAACCGGGGGTCTTTAACGAGTCATCTGGTTACCCTTTCAGGTCATGGGAACATGAACCAACTTCACAGTATATCGACAACTTTAATGGGCTCAAAAGGGAGCTAAATCTTCCGGTAATTGTTTATCCAAACACACATTCTAGGAACAGTTAGAAATAAAATAGGGATAAAACATAATCTAATGTATGAATAATTCTTAAGCTAATGGGCTGAAGTTGTTATCATTTATATTGTACGAGTAGGTTATAATAATATAATCCCATAACAATAATATTAAAAATAAATATATAAAAACTTGAGTAGCTAGAATAGTGCATATGACGTATACCTGACAATCTTCACCCAAAGCAAGATATATAGGTTGGTTTGGATAAACAAATATTATATTTTAGGTTAAGATGTGTAACATGTTAACACAAGGCTAAAAACTATGAAAATATAATAAATTCAAACGGCTAATACTTATCAATAATATATTTAAAGATAAAATTACTAAAGATTATGCAAATAACAATTTGTTTACTTAAAACACATTTTAACTTGAGCTTAATTGAGTTTTTCATTTAGACCCAAATTGACTTTACTTAAAACTCAGTCTGACCCGCACCAATCATGACCGAACATGTTCTAACTGTTACCCAACCCACCCATCTTACCATGCTTGATATGACAGCATGAATTACAGTGATATAGTTTTGAGTTAATGAGATTTTTTCTTTATCATGATACTGGATTTTAGAATGAAGATAATGTGGGAAATCATCAACCCATGTTGTCACACCACTTGAGCTTGCCAAAAACTTCAGGAGAAATGGCTGCTGTTGAAAAGTTGCTGCATTTTCAAGATTCTGTCCCGTGCAAGATTCGAGCAAAACGCGGTTGTGCAACGCATCCAAGAAGCATAGCCGAGAGGGTAATGTTTCGAAATCTTGACTTTTTGATTTTCGGGTCAAAATCTTGACTTTTGATCGAAATTTGGGTGTTAGATCATGATCTTTATGCCTGTTTCTTTAGGTTCGAAGAACGCGTATAAGTGAAAGAATGAGAAAGCTACAAGAACTAGTCCCACACATGGACAAGGTATTTGCTTTTCCCGATTAGCAATTTAGCATATGTTACCTTTCAAATAGTTTTGCTATAAGAAAGATTAAATGCGTACTAGGGGTGTTCGCAGTCCGGTTTTTACGGTTTTTAAGTCGAACCGTAACCAATCTGTTAACAACGGTTTTTGAACAATGAAAACCAAAACCGAACCGTTCAAAATAAAAACTGAACCAAACTGAACCGTTATAAACGGTTTGGTTCTAGTTTGGTTTAAGGTTTGGGATTTTGATCCCGATAAAAATAAAATCGAACCAAACAAAACCTTTATAGTACACAGACTATTTACACATAGTCCATATGTATTTTTTTTAAATCACGAATAAATCAAGAACTGCATATGTGCATACACACATATATAAACATCTATATATGCATGTATATGTATATATCGATATATATAGATATATATGTGTATAGACGTATATATATTTATATATACGCGTGCACACATATACGGTCCAGTCCGGTTTTTTATGAAAACCGTAAACCAAACCGTTTATTACGGTTTTAAACCTTTGAAACTGGCCGACCGAATGCTTGAAAAAAAAAACCAACCGTAAAACCGAACTGATGAACGATTTGCGGTTTCGCGATTTGGAACCGGATCGTGAACACCCCTAACAGTTGTAGTTGTTGGTTAGTATATAATACCCGTTGACCAACTTTAAAGCTTAATTTTTCTTATGAGGTAGCAAACAAACACATCAGACATGTTGGATTTGGCTGTTGATTACATCAAAGATCTTCAGGAACAATACAAGGTATCAAAGGAACCACTTTCTATAAACTTACTTGTTCATGTTCTGTTTTCCCTAGCTTTATACCCTCTTTTCTAGATGTGACAAAATGGGCGGTTTGGGTCAAAACATAATATTTTCATTAACGTTACAAAATTAGTTCTTATGACTTCACGTGTAATCACAAAAATTGTATAATTACTAATCATAATCTAATACGTTAAATAAAACGATTGAGGAGGTTAACTTGTACGCTCAATAAAGTATACTTTGATCGATTTAACGAGTTACATTCGTGTAACCGCTTTATTTTACGTGTCTGCAGTACAACATAACTTAAATCAACATATCTTTATAACTTAAATCAACCTGTATTTATAAAAGATGACTACATTTCTTTTCGTTGTTATCCTCCTTTCTGAAACTTTTTATTTTTATTTTTATTTTGCTTGGCAGGTGTTAAAAGACAGTCGTGCAAACTGCAGATGTTTGGCAAAGTAAGATTGGTCTTGTTTGGTACCTGCGAAAGAAATTTTTTGTTTGTTATATCTACTTTGCTTCTATAATTCCAGTTAGTATCTATGACTACGTCATCACGTCCTGGTTGACAACCATTCAATGTATTGTAGTCAAACGAAACGTGACATAAGGTTATATTATATTATATAATATAATATAAGTAGAAATAATAATGAATTTAGTCAGTTGTATAGTGGATGTAATAACATTAAGTTTATATAATACCATTAAACTTTGATACATATAGGTTTAATTTCGTTTTATATGATTTTCCTAACATGTTAAAAGGTGTGCGTATATATTACATACCAAAAGAGTTGAATGGATTCAGATCTAGAACACTAAATTTTGATATTTACCGATTTCGACGAGTCGTTCTTATAGAAATACATGACCAAGTGGTAGGGTTAGTTAAGAGAGCGTTAGAGAGATACCGTAACCAGTTTTTTGAGTTATATTTTCCGGTTATAATAAAGTTCTTCCAAGTTATTCTTTTTCATGTGTTCGTGTCCAAATCGACACTCCAATTTGCATTGGAGTCAAGTTTAATGACCCAAATTAACTAAGCCACTACTACAAGAAGAAGTCGTTTCCTTTGTGTGCAAGTTATAGTCACCATTGGGAAGGAGATGACCGTCACATTTGTTCTGCATTGTCAAGACCAAGCTGACATAGGGAAGCGTGATAGTTGACCAAGAACAACGGTCATTGTCAAAATTGTTGAAAATTTTCCAGAACAAGTATGAATTTTATGTGAATTTCATGAATGAACCGAGTGAAGAAGAATAATCATCAATCAACTTTAATTTGCAGGTTTTTGGAAACTGCTTCCAAACAGTTTTCAAGTTTTCTGTTTTACAAAATTGCCACTAAATTATCATTACGAATTTTATATCAAAATCATAAAAATCAAATTTTTTATTGATTTTTCAACATAGCAACTTAGGTTAAAAAATATTTCCAAGCCGACGGCTCTGGCTCTTGGAACCCGCTATCCGGGGGCGTTGCCTCCTTAGAACCCCATTGAATAATAAAACATTAAACAAGTGTGCACCGAACACCCAACTTGTTTAATGAATTATATTGATCAATAAAATTAATTTAAATTACACTAAAATATCTAACAAAAATGACATTATATAGAATTTAGTGATTAAATTTAAATTTAACAGTTTTAAATTGTATTTACAAGTTTTAAGAGTTTAATGGTTAGGAGTGATCGGTGTCGATAAAAAAAAAAGTTGAATAGTTAGAAGTGGTTGGTATTTTTAAGAAAGCAACAAAGATAGAAAAGAAAATACGGAAAAATTTAGTATTAAAAATTGGCTTGAAAGAAAGGAAATCAAAGGAAAAGAGAAACATGTTTTGAAACAAAGATACAAAATAGACTTACCAAGTCCTCTAGATAACCACCATCGTATTTTCAAACAAGACGTATATTGTGAAAAATTCAAGATATCAAGAGTTTTTTTATTTTATTGATTGTATTTCAAGAACAAAGGAAATCCTCTCTTTATAGAGGAAACGTCCAGCAAAGAAACCACAAAACTAGGAGCATAATAAGGAAACAAATAAAGAAATTAAAAAACCAATAACAACCAATAATAGCAACCAATATTCCCCCTCAAGCTGGAGCGTGTAAATCGACGACTCCAAGCTTGTCAAGTAAGAACCGAAGATGAGCGGCACCGAGACCCTTGGTTAGTAAGTCAGCAAGTTGCAGCTTAGACTCAATAGGCATTGTGCAAACTTCGTTAGAGTCGATACGTTCGCGTACAAAATAACAGTCCATTTCGACATGTTTTGTGCGCTCATGAAAACAGGATTATTTGCAATATTGCGAGCCGCTTGATTGTCGCAAAACAACGTGGTAGGACTTGTTTGAGGAACGCCAAGCTCATGTAAAAGCCACCGAAGCCAAATGATTTCACTAACACTAGTAGCCATAGCCCGATATTCGGCCTCAGCGGAAGACCTGGATACGACCGATTGCTTCTTGGTCTTCCAAGAAATGGGAGCACCTCCAAGAAGAGCAAGATAGCCGGTCCGCGAGCGTCTAGTGAGAGGACAACCTAACCAGTCTGAGTCTGAATATACAACCAAGTTCTCACCTTCTTCTTTCGACAATAGAATCCCTTGACCCGGAGAGGACTTTAAGTAACGGAGAACACGAGTAACGGCCTCCATGTGGCTTTGACGAGGGTCAAATACAAATTGGCTAAGAGTATTGACCGAATAAGCTATGTCCGGGCGAGTAGCTTGAAGATATAATAAGCGCCCAATAAGGCGCCGATAACGACCCGCATCAACTGGGGGTCTTGTTCTTCTATACCAAGTTTTAGGTTCTGTTCGATGGGGAATGAGCTTGGACGACAACCCTCCATGCCACTATCTTCTAGAATATCCAAAGTGTATTTTCGCTGGCTTAGGACTAGACCCCGAGAAGTTCTAGCCACTTCAATGCCCAAGAAATACTTAAGAGGACCGAGGTCCTTGATACTGAATTGATCACGCAAGCGGTCCTTGACTTCTTGCATTTTGTTAAGATTATTACCAGCCATGATGACATCGTCTACGTAAATAAGAACGGCTATGAAAACATCCTTGTGACGATATAAGAACAGGGAATGATCTGCTTTTGAGGTTGTGAAACTAAGACCAAGGAGGGCATTTGTGAATTTTTGGTACCAATTGTGAGATGCTTGTTTGAGGCCATAAAGAGACTTGCGTAGGCGACACACCCGGTTATCATTTTCCTTAAGAAAGCCATGAGGAATTTTCATGTAAACTTCTTCGTCAAGATCCCCATGGAGAAAAGCATTATTTACGTCGAGTTGATGAATGAACCAATTCCTTTTAGTGGCAACGGCTAATAGAGTTCGAACGGTAACCAATTTTGCAACAGGAGCAAACGTATCATGAAAATCTTCACCTTCAATTTGAGTAAAACCCCTTGCCACAAGTCTCGCCTTATATCTCTCAACGTCTCCATTAGGTTTATATTTTATCTTGTAAACCCATTTAGAGTCAATGGCCCTTTTTCCTTCCGGCAATGTCTCTATAGTCCATGTATTGTTCTTCTCAAGCGCTTGAATCTCTTGTTTCATGGCTTCTACCCATTTTGGATCCTGCATGGCTTGTTTAAAATTTTTCGGCTCAACATTTGTTGTGATGGCCGCTAAAAAACGCTTATGAACATGGGTAAAATTTTCATACGAAATAAAGTGTGTAGAGGGATATACCGTCGAGGTGTCTTGAGTTGAAGCAGGGTGTGCATGGTCGACCGAAGGAGGAAAAGTCACAACATAGTCGTTAAGATGCTTCGGGAGAGTTCTGTCTCTCTTTGGTCTCTCGGTAGGTATTTCCAATGGGCCAAGTTCGGGCCCAATTCCATGATCATGTGGGTCGGCTTGTGTTTCAGCGGAAGCAGGTTCAAAACCTATGTTGGTGTCTTCAACATTTTCTTGTGGGCCTTCAACATTCTCTTGCCCACATGCTGGCCCAACAGTGTGATTATTTTTTATTACATTTTCGTAGCTTTGGACTTCAACATCTTGGGTCATAGGAATGAAAGTGTCATCCCCATTTCCCATTTGATTTTGGTCAGGAAAAATAAAAACGTCCTCATGAAATTTCACATCGCGAGATACCACCATCTTCTTATCCCCAATATCAAATATTTTATAACCTTTAACACCTTGGGGATATCCTAGAAAAATCCCCGGTTTCCCCCTTACTTCGAACTTGTCTCCTTTGGTATCAATGCTCCAAAAATAAGTGAGACAACCAAAAACCCTCATGTGGTCATACTCGGGTTTTCGGTCGTGCAAGATTTCATATGGAGTCTTATCATTAATGGTTTTTGAGGGCAACCGATTAATGATATATGCGGCCGTAAGAACACATTCCCCCCAAAATTTCTTTGGTAGTTTTGCCCCAAATCGTAGTGCCCTTGCCGTGTCAAGAATGTGTCTATGTTTGCGTTCAACGACTCCATTTTGTTGGGAGGTATGGGGACAAGTTGTTTCTAATAAGATGCCATGGTTGGTGTAATAATTCGACATTATGTTGGATGTGAATTCTCCACCATTGTCGCACCTTATTCTTTTAACTGTTTTGCTAAATTGAGTTTTAACCATTGTGCAAAAATTCATCAAGCATGTGCTAGCATCACTTTTATATTTAATGAGGAAAACCCAAACATGTCTACTATAATCATCAACGATGGTTAAAAAATAATTTGCTCCTGAAAAAGAAGGAACACGATATTTTCCCCACACATCACAATGTAAAAGTTCAAAGCATTCTTGTGTCTTTATTTCACTTAAAGTAAAAGGAGATCTTGTGTGTTTAGCCTTAGAACATGAGTCACAAACATTATTCCTAAGATTAAAAGAAACATCTTTCAAGAAATCAACTTTAGCAAGCTTATCTTGAGATGTGTGACCCAACCTTTTATGCCATCTCTCAATCGTAACCGCCATAGCTTTCCTCTCTTCCCCAAACATCCCCATTCGGTATAGACCACCTTTGCACTTACCCGCACCAATCAAGTTCCTCGATCGGAGACCCTGCATGACACAAAAATCAGGAAAAAAAGTTATTGAGCATTGGAGGTTTTTAGTCAAGCGACTAACAGAAAGTAAATTGCAAGTGAAATTTGGCACATGCAATATCCCTTCAATCTTGGCGCCACCCGGCAAGGTGTAATCACCTTTTCCTTCAACCGAGATGGCATCACCGTTTGGGATGATCACTGGCATCTCGTTTTCGTCCTTTCGTTTATTTACTAGGATCTCATTTAAATAGGTTGTATGTTCGGTAGCTCCCGAATCAACAATCCAATCGGCCTTATCATTTAATTTACCTGTCATGTTAGCAACACGTTTGTTTCCTTCATCACCTGTATTAACTTCATCCTTAAAGTGCTTTAGAAAAGTCTCGTATTGTTCAGCGGTGAACCCGGGGATAGGACATGAACTTCCTTCAACGTTAAAAGCCTTCGGTTTTGATTTATCTCCCTTTACCTTACCCGGCCACCAGTCCGGATACCCAATGCGCTTGAAACAGCCCTCCCTACTATGACCATCTCGATCACAGTGTGTACAATGTGGTACCTCTTCTTGCTTTCCTTGTTTAGGGAGACTCCTAGCTTTCTGGTGGTTTGTGCTTTGGCCATCCCGCTTCTGTGGAACAAAAGCCTTGAAGGCCGCCGCCTCAACAGACGACTTCTTATCCTCGGAGATGTGTTTTTGCCGTTCGTCTTCAGCGACGAGATGATAAGCCGTGCCCAGCCCCGGTGTTGGTTTATTTGCCAAGATCTGGGTTTTGATGACAGCGAACTCGCTATCGAGCCCCATGAGAAACTCATACAACCTCTCCTTCTCTTGGTGTTCAACTAATCTTTTTCCGACATCACATTTGCACTCATTACAAGTGCATTGTGGCATTGGAAAGACGGACTGTATTTCATCCCATAGGGACCGCAACCTTGTATAATATGCCGAGACGGAGGATCCATCTTGGCGCGTGGCGGTGATTTTGTTCTTCAATTCATACGCTCGTGGGGCACTTTCCTTGCCAAACCTTTCTTGAAGATCTTTCCATATTTCTGCAGCCGTATGAGCGTACTTGACACTCCCTCTTATATCCTTTTCCATGGCAGTGGTAAGCCACCCTTTGATCATGGCATCGGCCCTCATCCATGACGCGTAGTCTTTTGACGTATTCTCCGGTTTCTTGATGGAACCATCGATGAAACCCATTTTGTTTTTGGCAAACAAAAATTCTCCATCTCTTGTACCCAATTCGCGTAATTTTTATCGGACAGGACTTCGTTTACTTGCATCTGCCTGGGAGTATCGGAAGGATGAACATAATACGGTGAGTTGTAATCAACGATGTTGCCACCGTTATCCTTCACCGTAGTTTCTTTGCCGGCCATGGCTTAAATCGGAGCAGTCGGATCACTGCTCTGATACCATGAAAAATTCAAGATATCAAGAGTTTTTTTATTTTATTGATTGTATTTCAAGAACAAAGGAAATCCTCTCTTTATAGAGGAAACGTCCAGCAAAGAAACCACAAAACTAGGAGCATAATAAGGAAACAAATAAAGAAATTAAAGAACCAATAACAACCAATAATAGCAACCAATATATTGTCAATCTCAGTATAGTATTATAACATCACAACTAATTTCACCATATATTCACTTCCTCAAATAAGACGCATATTTTGATAAATCGAAATCTGACCACACATCTCATGTATGCACTTTTTGTATACACTAATGTTCTGTTCTCGAATTCATTTTACAAATTCATTATAGGAGAGAAAAGAAAGGAAATAAAAGGAAAAGAGAAACATGTTTGTGTTACTGATTTTCATTTTACGAAGGAAGTGAGAGGAAAATAACTCATGTTTTCCCGAGTTTCATTTAAGGAGGGAAAGGGAGAGAAATGAAAGAAAAACTAGGCAAAATTATATAGTTTTTCTTTCCTTTCGATTTAGAAAGAAATGAAAGGAAAGAATTTTATTATTTTCTTTTTCTTTTCTCTTATTTTTTTCATCATTTTCCTTTTTGTCTTTTACTTTAATAAACTCATGAACATAGAGATCTCAATCTATCAATCAAGGGTGAAGCTTTATAGGGGCCAAGGGCGACCACTCTCCTCTTTTTCTGTCTGTAATGTTAATTTTTTGGTCGAAATGTTATTTTTAATTAAAAATAGTCGTTTCGCCCCCTTGCTTCAAAAAAGTAACATGTATTCAGGGTTTTAAAAATTTCCGACACCTCTTACTTCATCCAAGCTCCGTCACCACTATCAACTAAAATGATATTAGGAAAAGTATATTGTTGTGAAATGAATAATGTTTCAAAACAATGTTGGTGGAATTTATCAACGTCAATTGTTCCCTCTCTTAACTATAAAGTTAACACTTTTACACCTCAAACTTTTGAAATTTTGTAAAATAGTATTTTGACGCCTCTTAACTTTCTAAAGCTTTTTCTTAATTGCTCCCCCTTTACTTTTGGATAACACTTTCTGTGATATCCAGTACCTGATCGTCCGACAAGTCCGTACGGTATGTGTCAGTGTTTGTGATAACAGAATTCATAAAATACAAGAAACGGTTGTACGTATTTATGTGAAAACTTAAATACCGTAAGTACAACAACTCACGATAAACAATAGTTGTATGTATTTAGGTGAAAACCTAAGTACAATTAATACAACGAATCAAGAGAAACAACAGTGTACAAGTAAACAACAAGAACATGTCGGTTGCGATCTGATATCCATAGATGACAGGAATCAGCTGGACGATAAATCAGTACGAAAACAATGTGAAAAACAGGATGTATAGTTGAGTCCGTCAGTGAGGAAACACAATTCAGAACATAATACAGTGTTATTTCAGAATAGCGAACTGACAGTGTGTTTGCATGGGTGACGATTCACACAAACATATCTGTGAGTTTAACGTTCTGAAATAATGACTGAAAAGTAGAAAACAAAAGTCAGAAAGCCTAACCATCGTCGTGTTTGTTCGGGTGACGATTCAAACGAATACGCGCGAAGATGACGCGATCTGACGAAACGTTTTAAATAATCGGTTTCGATAAAATAATTCAAGAAATAAAATGAAAAAGATTTACTAGGAATAACCACTTTCCAAACTTAAAAATAAATCCATTTTATTTAAATGGCGTAAAACGCGCGTAATATTCCGGAAACACAACGAAAACACGAAACGAGCTACAAAAACAAAACCGAACACGCTCGTGGTATAAATACCCTAAATGAGGCATTTTTCCTCATTTCTCTCATCTTTCTCTCTCTCTAAAACACCCTTCCCGAATCTCTCTCTCTCTCTAAAGTTTTCATCTTCAAATCATAATATCTTGCTCGTTTCTTAGTGAAATCGGGCGTTCTTGGTGTCCAAACGAAGCTCTCGACCTCTTCTACCTAGAAGTACAACAGATCTGAGCATTTACCCACTCAAAATCGAGGTACTTGAGTTTGAATAACCCGAAAAATAGGGTTTTCACACTCTTTTGTTTGATCCACCACCTTCACTCGGTTATACACTATTTCGATCGAAAACCTACAACCTGAGAAGTGGTTCACGCATAACACAATCATTGGAATGGCCGTGCAACAGATGTTAGTTCGTTGATGAGGTGACCAGCTGGTGGTTCGAGAAGGAGAGGGGCTGGCCGAACCTTCGACCAGCCGAACCTCGGCCTAGCTGGGCAAAGAAGGTGGCCGAACCTCCTGCTGGCAACCACCATCACCGAACCGTCATTGCTGAACCATTCCATGAGCTGCGAACCATGAAGAGCCACGAACCATGAAGAGCCACGAACCAGTGCCCAGGAACAACGAACCCAAACCCTTGGCCGAACCTATCATCATCACTGAACCTGGGGTTCACCAACCAATGCCACCGAACCTTCATACTCTCAGCCGAACCCTGCTACCACGAACCATCTCCACCGAACCTGCAAGATCAGGCGAACCTCAAACCCTACGAACCTGGTGTAGACGAACCATGGGTGGCGAACCATCGTCCACGAACCTGTGAGCTCTGAACTTAACCCAGGGCCGAACCTCGACCCAAACGAACCTTAGGGTTTGCTGGAAATAACACCCAGCCATTTCATTTGATCGGTCCATACATGCTCTTAATCGGCCCAAACCCCACATTGGCATATACGACCCAGAGTGATTGGAATTAGCCAATGCCCACTGGTTCGGCCCACCATTACTTACTTGGCCCACTGATAATTGTTTCGACCCATGCCCAGCCTAAGCGGCCCACATACACACCCATACGGGCCAAGTGCCTCTTTCGGCCCAACACCAAATATTCGGCCCAATGGAGTAATTCGGCCCAATTGACTCAAAATATGAATAAGAACATAGGTTAATTTAATGAATGTTATGCATGAATTTCCTAAAATATTACAAAGGTGGTAAGGTGGGGTTTAATTCATAAAGTCTAAAGTAATGTATTTTGAATATATTAACAAGTGGTTCTAAGTGTTGAGACAAAAGAAGCAATTTAAAATACAAAAGTATATTACAAGATGTTAAGATTAATAACAGTTAATCAACAACCTAAGTTTTACACCTAAAACCCTTTTTGTCAAACAAGGATTCAAATGGAACATAAAACCAATAACAAGGTGTGCTAATCTAAACCAAGTAGGCAAGTGTTAGTAGAACCGATAACAACGGAAACGGGGCCGAATGAAGACCGAGACTCACAATTGTTAGCCAACTCTAGGGCTAACACATATACGCACACCAACCACTACAACTTATACTCATAAGTTACATACAACGTGAAATCAATACAGGATCGTGAATACAACAACAAGTACAATCAAGAGCGTGTGCATTATCATTTAAGCTAAGTCAACCCCAACAATTACAAGGTGAGTTCATACGCCCCTTTTCTAATCTTAACTGATTTTAAACTCTCGGGTCTGAGAATATGCTTAACTTTTATTTATTTAAAAGTTTTAGTTTAACATATTGCTTATACTTTGATTTAGATAATACTGCTTGACTTATTATCGTTTATCTTTGTATGCATGCTTGTATGATCATGATATGACAGGGACAACTAAGATGAATATGATAATATAATTTCATAAATCATCAACACAATAGAATAACTTAGTTGTAAGATTCTATCTTATAGCGCTTAGTTATTCTTACAAGAACAAACATTGAGATAATCACAGGTGAACATGATGACAACAATAACAAAACACATGAATGATATGAAGATAATATATCTTCATAATATCATTTTATACTAGGGTTAAGTAAGTGGAATAAGACAAGTGCTTATAGCACTTAGCTTACAACTCGGCACATATTACAAGATAACATGAAACAAGTATCATCCACCACCTAAGTCGACTAAGTGTAGTAAGACTAGTTCTTACCACATCTTGGTGACAACAGGGTGACTATATGGAACAACAAGGAATGATAATCATGATAATGTAACTTCATGATAACAACATCATTCACACAACAATTAACATAATGTAATAAGACAAGTTCTTATTTAACTTTGTTAGCAACAGCGAGAACATACAACAATGAGAACAAACAACATTGATGAACACAATACAATTGATTACTATTGAACTGTCTGCATTATATCATTTCAATCATGTGCCATGTTTTCAAGTTGATCATTGTAAGTCCCTTCACAAATCGCTGACCAGTTAGTTTGATGTGACTAAACAGACGATAGCATAGTGGTACCATAGGTTTGACAAACCTCTAGCTTGTAGGGCTAGTATGTTGATCGTAATCATCATTGGCCGGTAACGTATGACCGGTGACAGGGCGACTAACAGTCAGGGTCTGGTAAGCGACACATGGTGATATTAATCTGCAGTTATAATTGTAATTAATCCATCGAATTCTGTTGACTAGTAGACTGAGGAATTTACTTCCTCTCATGTCATATTAGTAGTAACCGTTTCGATGAGGCCTACGGTAATACAAAGTGGTAGAGGTAAATCAGATGCATTGTAATCTGATTATGTAAGGATTACAATGGATTCCTTTTAGGCTTTATGCACTTCAAGTTGAGAACAAATATCAATTGGTTAACTAACACTTTTATTATTAACAGTGATTAACAGTTAACCCCACAAGTAATAGAATAATAACAAGGAGCAGATTAAATTAATCTAATTTCCTTAACACAATGAGGGTATATCAATACTTCGGTTTGATAACTAATCCCCTCTTGATATATTATTCTACATATATAAAACAGATGAACATTAAACGGGATGAACAAGTGAAATGATAATGGGTGTCTATAGTTGTACTGCAAGTGGTGTTAAGTTCTATTAGATATGTGGTGGGACAGTGGCTGGGGCTTGTTCCCCTACATATGCCCTATATATATGCATAGCTAATAGGGTGAGATACCGTTTGTAAATACAACTATGGAGAGGCCATTGCGTGAACAGGTGAATCAAACAACTTACAAGTAATATGAATGACATTGTGATTGTGTATGCGAACAATTCAAGGTTTTCAATTATCAAACTCATGAACTCACCAACCTAGAGTTCACTTTGTTTAAATGCATGTTTTTCTCAGGTGACGAACATGTTTAGTCACCAGGCATTCAGGGATATAGCTAGTGGACTTTAAGAAGGCCTAGCTACTTTTTGTGTTACAAACTTTTGAATGACAAAACAGTGAATCATCTTTTGCATATCTTGTACAGTTACAAGATATAAACTCATTGATTCTTTTGATTAGATTTACTTAGTTAAAGTATAAGGAAACAATGTAATTTAACTTTGTAATTCTATTTCATTGTCATGTTAGCATTTCTCATTTATTTATCATGTGCTATGTAAACAATCTGATCACTTCGATTATCAAACGATATCGCGCCCCAGAACTTTCCGCCATACGGGAAAGTCGATCCAGCCCACCGGCTCGGGGTGTGACAGATTGGTATCAGAGCCATGGTTATAGAGAAATATAGGTCATATTACTTAAACGGTTTGGCCTAGACTATAACCTAGGGACCCTCATGTAGAGATCATACAACATAGGATTCTATTTGCATGTGTCTTCTGCATCTGATCACCACACTAATCGATTTTCTTTCGGTTATGATCAGAATGCCGCCAAGAAGACCACCACCAGCTCTACTGCCACCACCTCAAGATTCAGCACCGCACTCTTCGACACCGACGCCACCTGACTCTCCTACACAACCACCTCCACCTCCTCCTCCTCCACCACTGCCTGCTCATGAGTTGGATCCTGCTACTATAACACTGGCGACACTGCTGACCAGTCAACTGACCCAGTCAATTTAGGTTTCTAAAGTTTTTAATTTACTCTTTTATACCTAAAAAATAAAAAAATATATAAATAACTTCTTACATGCATAGTTTTATATACGTGTTGGTATTAATTTTCTTGTTGATCAACATATTGAGGACGATGTAAACTTTTTCGAAACACGAGTTTGGTCAAATACAATAAATTGTCGCGTTTATATATTGTGTACATTTTCAGCGGTATCAAACCGTGAAACCCCCCCCCCAACCATCATCGGCTCGGTTTTGCAGTCATTTTTTTTCAAATATTCAGTCTGTCAATTGAAACCGTAGTAAACGGTTTGGTTTACGATTTTCATCAAAAATTGATTGTAAAAGACTGGTCATAAAAAACCGAAGCAAACCGTATGTGTGTACATATAATATATCTAGAAATATATGTGTGTATGTGTGTGTATAATTTGAGTATTATATATCTATACTACTATATAATACATATAGCAAGGACATAATGGTCTTTTACCAAAACTTTTAAAATTAAGAGTTTTACAACTCTTAGAAAATAAAGTACAACAAACAAAGCTTTAAAAGCCCATAAGCTAAATGGTTTGCTTTTACTTTTATTGTGTCCCACATTGATACATTTAGGTGGTGTTTGTTTTTTAAGAGGTAAAATGTCTGCAGTCTACGGACCACATCTGCAGACATCTGTAAGAGAAGATGTGGACCAAATGTCTGCAGTCTGCAAGAAGAAGAGTGTTTGTTTTTTAACGTATGCTGACTTTTAAAATAAATTGGTGATGGTGTACGATGCGGGTGGCCGACGGGGGGTGGCCGGAGGTGGGGATGGGCGGTGTTGGTGGCCTGCGGTGGCCGGAGGTGGTGGCCGACAGTGGCGGGCTGCGGCGGTGGGGGTGGGCGGTGTTGGTGGCCGAAGTTAGTAGCCGGCGGTGGTGGGTGGTGGTGGGTAGTCTCTGCAGACCTTAGAAGACCCTAGAAGTGATTGGTCAACATTTTCAGCAAGAAGACCTCGCGCATAGGTTTTTTAATGAAACATTTTCGAAAAAACAAACGGTCTGCAGACACCAACGTCTGCGCGGCGCAGACATAAGAGGTTTCGCAGACGTTTTACAAAAAAACAAACAAGGCCTTAGAAAATAAAGTGTCATGTAATAGCTATAAAAGAAAACCCTCTCAAATCAAATAAATTACTTCTTGACACTTTTGTCATATCATATTTGGTATTTTAAATTGTGAATTTTATCATGATAATTTTTTAGTTAAAAGAATTGATTTGACAAAATTAGATGGTTTAAGCTTTTTACGAGCCAAAATCAGTAGCATGATTGTTTTGTTTCCGCCGCATCGCGCGGACATCTCACTAGTGTGTGTGTGTGTGTGTGTATTTGGGTTCATGATTTATACGTCATAAAAATATGTAATTGGGCTTGGCGTAATTAGTTCGTCTTAAAACATAAAACGGTTCAGTTTAATTCGTTTTTTTTTTTTTTTTTAACGTGTTCAAAATCCCAAAACCAAAAGTCCAAACCGTCAAACCAAACTGTTGTTAACAGTTCGTTTTGGTTTAATTTTTATTTTTAACGCTTCGATTTTGGTTTCATTATTTAAAAACCATTAGTTACGATTTGGTATATGATTACACTTAAAAAAAAACGTAAAAATAAGACAATGAACACCGCTAACTATAAATCGAACGAATAAGAACAACTCTTGTTCATATTTTTTGTGTAACATTTAACTTGTTTATAAATGATTCACGAACGGTAACTAAATGAATTCTTGTTCGTATTTGTTTATTAAAGAATTTAACTTGCTCATGAAAGGTTAACGTAAGCAAACATATATTTAAAAACTAAAATTCAATATTCTCGATATGAAACGTTATACACAATGGTCTTACATAAATACAAAATTTAAACACTTCGTATAAAAATAAATAAAATAATTAAAAAAAATAAAAATTAGAATTAATAATTGAAATTAAAATAAACTAATGTTTCCAAATTTAAGCTATATTGTTAAAAACATACAAACTTCAAATGAAATTTCAACTTTAAATTTTACAATATTAAACTAAAAAAATAAAAATTTAATAAATATCAACATATTTAACAAATAAAATAATAAACAAACAACTAGGGGTATTTTTGTGATAGGTCCTGGTGGGTGAATTTTATATCGCCAAGGAAAAAAACGAGTGGCAAAAAACGACAGAATTTGGCTAGTTATCCATTTTGGCAAATGTCACAAACATGACCTCTATTTATGTTTGTCCGTTTAGATAAATGAATAATATTTTTTGTTCATGCTTGTTCATTTATTAAAAACTATTCGTTGAATACTCGATTTATTTAGAGTTACTCAAGTTTTCTTCTCTTAACACGAACAATACGTTAGCAGCACCATGGAGGCCGCTGCTGGTGACCTAAATATCTGAAAACCATGTTATTTTAAACTATATGTTTTTCATTCACTTTTGAAAATAAAATTCTGAGGGGTCAAAAGTCAAAAGTCAAAATACAAGAAAAAGCATGCACCAAAAAGCCATATTATTCTGAAATTTGGGGCGGCCGCAGATTCCACTGATGGTGATACTATACTATTTATAGTGATGCCTAACTAACATCAACAAATTATATCTGGAATTTTCTTTGCAATTGAATATGCATCTATTAACATATAATTGATTTTCAATAATCAATTTTAAGATGTATTAGCTGCAGGAACAGAAACTTTGGCTTAAGTATAAAATGGGCTTTAGTAGAACTCATTAACCATCCAAACATAATAAAAAAAGCTGTATAAAAATCAATCAAGTTGGTAGGAAAACAGGCATCTTCTACATGAAATGGACATGGCAACCTTCCATACCTTGAAGCATTGTTAAGGAATCACTACGATTGCACCCTACAACGCCAATACTTCTATGATCATCAACACAAGATTGTGCTATCGGAGGTTATCATGATCCCGCAAACACCACAAATTTTATTAATGTTTGGAGCCTTGGTTGTGACTACATGCACGATGATCGGCCCCTTGAGTTTAGGCCGGAAAGATTTTGAAGGAAAGCTGTTGTGTCTATCTACTTATTTAGGGTTGCTCACTACAAGAATTCTCTAATATGATACGTCGCCCTATCCCAACAACATGTCGTTGCGATAGTCCTATCCCGACGACATGTCGTTGCCGCTATTTTCGACGCTATAGTTTCGTCGCTATATGTGACTCCCGTTAATTTCCAGGTCAGCTTTTCCTTTAACTAAATGTTTATTTAATTACCATTTGCATACGTGCACTAGAATTAGTTTACTTTAGTGTGACACGTGGCACGATAGTAACAAACACAGACGCAAACACGATAATTCGGTGAATTACAGAAACACTGTGAACAATCCGTTTTTGAGGATTACGTCATCAAAGAAACGAGATATTTGATCATGCTTGAAATCCACGTC